>SJYV01052057.1:220794-246733 GCA_006410875.1 Neotragus pygmaeus | reverse complement strand
GAATGCGGTGCTAGCCGACCACAGAACACAGTCCGGAACTCGGAGAAGGGAGACCGTGGAACACAGCCCACCCCCACCCCCTGCTTTGAGATGCCAGATCCCTGGCTTTGTTTCCAGCAAAACTATGGTCGGAGCGGCAGCATTTCCTCCCCTTCTCCAGAAACCGAGCTGGGAAGTGGGTAAGAACTATTTACTACGGAACGTGCTAGGAGTCTTCTCCACGCCCCACACCCCCACAGGGAAAGGACCGGCAGAGACCGCCCCGCCACCTCACTCGCGCCGGGCCAACTGCAGCTCCGCGGCCGCTGCCACCGCCCAGCCGAGCCCGGGGAGACTCCCAAGGGCTCTTTAAATACGTTCTATAAATACTACGGGCGCTCGGCGCGCGCGTCACGGCAAAACCGGCCTCTGATTGGTTGTCGTAACCCCGCTATTTGCATAGCCGGATTGCTCAACCGGGCGGCGACCTCAGCTGAGCGCTCCCCTCCCCCGCAGCGGGCGCGCGGGCCGTTCGGGGCCGGCGGGCGGGGACCGCTGGGTGGCGGCCGCGCGGCCCGGCGACGAGTGCGAAGTGGCGGTGGCGACGTCCAGAGTGACTTGAACTCCGGAACATTTCGAGTCTTGAGTCATGCGGCGGTCTTCCGGGAGGCCGGCCGCCTCCCAGAAGGATCAATTTTAAGCAGCCGAAGGCCGGCGCCTTTAGACCGGGTCATTTTGCTTTTCAAACACAGAAAGAAAAAGTTTGAAGGGTTTCACCCGAACAGATGCGCTGGGTGGCTCGCGGAGGCACCACGTGAGACCTTGGACACGCAGCCAGAGCCCTGTCCAATGACTTGCGCCTTGGAGTGTTCAAAAAAGGCTTTTTGCATGATCACTAGTCAGACCTCGTTAGTTTGAAAACCAAACCAGGAGTGTTCTGGAAATGAAAGAGGTTTAAAGCTAAGTTTAAAACAAAAACGAAACAAACAAAAAAAACCCCACCCATTCATCGATAAGAAGCTAGGGGAAAAGATTCTCTTGTAGCAACTAAAAATGTTCAGCTACTTGGCCCTGACCGGAGCTGGTTGCCTCTGGGGAGACGGGTCAGGAAGAGGGTCAGGAGGGTGGGGAAAGACCACGCTTTGGAATCCGGGAAGTAATCCGACGTTGCGGAGAATATTGGCACTGGGGATTCTGTCGAGAAGATGCTATTGATCGCTGGAGATAAATGTGCAGATATTGTTTTATATTAGTACTCAGATGTTATGAAAATCGTTTTATCTTAAGATTGTAACCTGAGAATAGGAACTGTGGCTGCCGATTGTTCCAAACATTCTAGGTAAAATCTACAGCATAGTAAAGTCCTTACTTTTGAATGTGATAAATACGAGGACTTTCAGTTTCCTCATTTTGTTTTAAAATGTCCTGTCCTTAAAGTGCAGAAAGCACATGGTAAGGGTCCACGTCTTCCCGTAACAGTATCCGGGGAAGACGTTATAAGTGTATGTTGGTGTCTTTACACCGAGTCGGTCCTCAGAAAGTATTAGTGATGTGAATCAAATACGTTCGTTAGAAGAAACTAAGCATTGCTCAAAATCTAAGGTCTCATTCAATTATGTTTCATAAATATCCTTTCCCCCTATATCAAACTCAAAGCTCTTAGGACTCTGGTTATTCTACAACACTCTTAACTACTGTTACTTGGATGCAGCGAGTATGTATCTAAAAGCTTTTTGAAAAAGAACTTCGGATTTTAACTGAAGAGCGCCCTCTGCTGCCAAACTGTTCATGGGCAACGCGCCTGAAAAGTGAAATGCTTGTGAGAGTTGGACTGTGAAGAAAGCTGAGCGCCAAAGAATTGATGCTTTTGAACTGTGGTGTTGGAGAAGACTCTTGAGAGTCCCTTGGACTGCAAGGAGATCCAACCAGTCCATCCTGAAGGAGATCGATCCTAGGATTTCTTNTTAGTAGCTTAATTGGTGTGGGAGCCAGCTCCAGCTACTATAACAAAATACCATAGACTGGGTGGCTTAAACAACAGACAACTGTTTTTTCACAGTTCTGGAGCCTAGAAGGCCACAATCGGGGCCAGTATGGTTGGGTTCAAGTGAAAACTCTTGTCCTGACTTCTAGATGGCTGTCATCTTTTTTTTTTTTTTTTTTTAAATATGGCAGTATAGGGTCTTAGTGTAGCACCCAGGATCTTCATTGCATCATGTGTTGCAGCACACAAACTCTCTAGTTGTGACATGTGGGCTCAGTAGTTGGTGCACAAAGGCTTAGTTGCCCTGCAGCATGTGGGATCTTAGTTCCCCGACCATGAATGGATCCGGCATCCCTTGCCTTGCAAAGTAGATTCTTATCCACTGGCCTGCCAAGGAAGTCTCTTGATGGCTATCATCTTGCTGTGACCTATTTTGTGCATACTTGGGAGCAGGGGTGGTAGAGATTGGTAAGTGAGGAGAGAGAGAGAGACACTTATTTTCTTCTTGTAAAGAATCTAACCCCTGGTGGCTCAGATGGTAAAGAATCTGCCTGTAATGCTGGAGACCTGGGTTTGATCCCTGGATCAGTAAGTTCCCCTGGAGGAGGGCATGGCAACCCACTCCAGTATTCTTGCCTGGAGAATCCCATGGATAGAGGAGCCTGATGGGCTACAGTCCACGGGATTGTAAAGAATAGGACATGAACGAGTGACAAACACAAGGGCACTAATCTGATCCGTGACTTCATTTAATTCTAATTATCCTTCAAAGGCCTCGTCTCCAAATACCATTACATTGGAAATTAGAGCTTCAACATAGAAATTTTGGAAGAAAATTCAGTCCATATGTTCTCTGATACTTCTTTTTAAACTTTTTATTTGGAAACAATTTTTTTTTTTAAGTTGCAAATATAAGGTAGGGAGTTCCTGTATACCCTTCACTTGGCTTCCCCTAAGGTCAACACTTATACAACCATTGTATAAACATCAAAGCTAGGAAACTACTATTGCTACAGTACTATTAACTAAATTTATTCAAATTTCACGTCTTCCCTGTAAAGTCTTGTTTTTATTCCAGGATCCTTGATAGCTCAATTGGCAAAGAATCTGTCTGCAATGCAGGAGACCCTGGTTCAATTCCTTGGTTGGGAAGATCCCCTGGAGAAGGGATAGTCTACCCACTCCAGTATTCTTGGGCTTCCCTTGTGGCTCAGCTGGTAAAGAATCTGCCTGGGTTTGATCCCTGGGTTAGGAAGATCACCTGGAGAAGGGAAAGGCTACCCACTCCAGTATTCTGGCCTAGAGAATATACAGTCCATGGGGTTGCAAAGAGTTGAACTTGACTGAGCGACTTTCACTTTCACTTCCATGCTAAAATTAGTTGTCTTCAGTCTTTGCCAATCAGTGCATTTTCTCATTCTTTCTCTTTCTTTTTAAAGACTTCACATTGCTGATCAGTACTGGCCAATTACTTTGGACAATGACTCTCATTTTGGTTTTTCTTAAGATTAAGTTGAGATTCTGAATTTTTGACAAGAATACCCTGAAATGATCTTATATATTTCTCTGTTTATCATTTCAGGGACACATAATGTTGACATGTCATCTTATTGGGTTTCTTCAGTATAATATTGCTATTTTTCCCTTCATAGATAAATACCCTTATGGGGATTGTTCTCTGTTTCATGATTGTTTTGTGATGTCTTAAAACAGAAATAGGGAAGGGAAGGAAACTTCCTGCCCTCAATATTTTATGTACTATCATTCTGTGAGACACACGAGTCTGAAAGTAATATGAGGTTATTATTCCTATTTTAAAGAAGAGGAAGCTACATGGTATTTTAGATTAAGTGATTTGGCCAGGGTTACAGAGAAAAGCCCATTTTTTTCATTTTGAATAACTGTTGGATTTTCAAAAGAACTTACAAATATAATCACACAATGTGTGACAATAGACTCTAGAAATCAAATTGTCTGATAGCAGAACATAAATCGAATTTTTCATTCATTTTCATGTGTCTGCAATGTGCTAGAATTTCTTTAAAAACAAATCATGACTCAGACTGAAGCAACAGTTTAAAACCATGGCACATCTCCAAAACTCCTTGAAGGAAACAAGTGGTTAATTAAACCTTCAATCAGATTATTATTTATGTGCTTTTTAATAATCATTCTGTGATGTAGGCACAAATGATAGAGCAACACTTTAAAAGTGTGTGTCATGATTTGGGGGCTAATACAAGAACCACTTGCCATAGATAAATAATTATAAAGTGAATTCATATAATGATGACTGAGTTTTGAGGTATTTAGAATAAAAAGTGAAAGTGATAGTCAGTCATGTCTGACTCTTTGTGACTCCATGGACTGTAGCCCACTAAGCTTCTCTTCCATGGAATTCTTCAGGCAAGAATACTGGAGTGGGTAGCCATTTCCTTCTCTAGGGAATCTTCCTGACTCAGGCATCAAGCCTGGGTATCCTGCATTGCAAGGGTATTCTTTACCATTTGAGCCACCAGGGAAGCCCATTTAGGATATGAATGTGTCAATTAAATCATTGTGAATACTTGGTGATAGATTGAGTGAAGGTGGAAAATGGCACCCAAGTTTAAATTATATTTATATTAACATAGATAATTCTGTGCATGTGTGCTCAGTTGATAAGTCCTGTCTGACTCTTTGTGACCCTATGAACTATAGCCAGCCAGGCTCCTCTGTCCATGAGATTTCCCAGGCAAGAATACTGGGGTGTGTTGCCATTTCCTCCTCCAGGGCATCTTCCCTACTCAGGAATGGAACCCATGTCTCCTGAACTGCAGGTGGATTCTTTACACTGAACCATGGGGGATGTTTGCTTTCTTAAAATTTATATTAATTTTATTATTAGAGTATAGTTAATTTCAACATTGTGTTACTTCCTGCTCCTCAGAAACATTATGGTGAGCTCTGTTCCAAATGGTAAGTCAAGACAAAATCCAGATTTAGGATAAGGATTCCATGGTCTTTTCAGTTCAGTTTAGTCGCTCAGTCATGTCTGACTCTTTGTGACCCCATGGACTGCAGTATGCGAAGCTTCCTTGTCCATTACCAACTCCCAGAGCTTGCTCAAACTCATGTCCATTGAGTTGGTGTTGCCATCTAATCATCTCATCCTCTGTCCTCCCCTTCTCCCCCTGCCTTCAATCTATCTCAGCATCAGGGTTTTTTCCAAGGAGTTAGTTCTTCGCATCAGGTGACCAAAGAATTGGAGTTTCAGATTCAAAATCAATCCTTTCAATGTATATTCAGGATTGATTTCCTATAGGATTGACTGGTTTGATCTCCTTGTAGTTCAAGGGTCTATCAAGGGTCTTCTTCAGCACCACAGTTGAAAAGGATCAATTCTTTGGCATTCAGCTTTCTTCATAGTCCAACTCACATTCATACATGACTACTGGATAAACTATAGCTTTGACTAGACAGATCTTTGTCAACAAAGTAACGTCTCTGCTTTTTAATATGCTGTCTAGGTTTGTCATAGCTTTTCTTCCAAGGAGCAGCGTCTTTTAATTTCATGGCTGCAGTCACCATATGCAGTGATTTTGGAGTCCAAGAAAATAAAGTCTGTCACTGTTTTCATTGTTTACCGACCTATTTGCCATGGAGTGATGGGACCAGATGCCATGATCTTAGTTTTTTGAATGTTGAGTTTTAAGCCATCTTCTTCACTCTGCTCTCTCACTTTCATTATTTCATCTTTTACACCATGTTATTGATACATATTGGTTTGAAATGCTTACCTTTTCTATTTAATAATATATCTCAGACAGCTTTCCAGGTCAACACCTCTCTCTCTAATGACCGTGTGTGCTTAGTTGCTCAGGCATGTCCGACTGTTTGCCAGGCTCCTCTGTCCACAGGGATTCTCCAGGCAAGAATATTGGCGAGAGTTGCCATGCCCTCCTCCAGGTGGTCTTCCCAACCCAGGGATCAAACCTAGGTCTCCCACATTGCAGGCAGATTCTTTACTGTTTGAGCCACCAAGGAAGCCCTAATGGCTGTAGGGTTATCCATTGTCAGGATGTAGAATTCCATTTCCCTGTTAGTAGACTTTTATGTTTGTTATGGATTGAATGTTACCATCCCTCCCCCTGCCCTACAAAAGATATGTTGAAGTCCTAAAGCCTAGTACCTCAGAATGCGATCTTATTTATAAATGTCTTTACAGAGGTAATCAAATTAAAATGAGGTCATTAGGATGGCTGTAATCCAACATGACTGGTGACCTTTTAAAAAGAATAGATTAGGACACAGAAACAAACATGTGCAGAAGGAAGATGATATAGAGACCTGCATTTTTCATGTGAAAACAGAGGAAGGGAGTGATATATCTACAAGCCAGGGAATGCCAGAGCTTTCTAGCAAATCACTAGAATCTAGGAAGAGTCAGTGAAGGATTCAGAGTTTCAGGGGGAGCATGGTCCATCTTGATGTCAGACTTCTAACTTCTAGAACTTCAAGTGATAGTGTCTTCAAAAGCAGAGACATTACTTTGCCAACTAAGTTCCGTCTAGTCAAGGCTATNTTATATGTATTAGTCTTCTTGGGCTGACTTAATAAAATGCCATAGTTTGGGAGGCTTAAACATTGGAAATTTAATTTTCATAGCACTGGGAACTAGAAAGTTCAAAATCAAGGTGCTGGCTCACTCAGTTCCTGATGAAAGCCTCTTCCTTGCTTGCAGATAGGTGCCTTCTTGCTGCATCCTCACATGGTGGGGAGGGAGTTAGCAAGCTCTGGTGTATCTTCTTATAAGGACACTAGTCCTATAAAATGAGGACCCCAACCCCATGACCTTATTTAATCCTAAGGTCCCAAAGGTCTCATCTCTAAATACCATCTCAGGAAGTTTAGGGCTTCAGCACAGGAATTTTGTAGGGATGCAATTCAGTCCATAGCATTCTGCCTCTGGCCCTCCAAAGTGCATGTCTTTATTGCATGCCAAATACACTCTTATCAATCCAACAGCCTCCAAATTCTTAACTCATTCTAGCATCCACTCTAAAGACTAAGCCTCATTAAAATATCTAAATTGGTGAGATCTGAGGTATGATTCATCCTGAGAGAAAAATCTTTCTCCAGCTATAAACTGATGAAATCAGACAAATTACATGCTTCCAAAATAAAAAACTGGGATGGGCATAGGATAGACATTCCCATCCCCGAATAAAGAAATAGAACGTCAAGAAGGCATGATGCCTCCCTAGCAAGTCCAAACCCTAGAAAGACAAATTGCATTAAATCTTAAGACTCCTCTCTGACTGAGTGCCCTCCTTCCAGACCCACAGGGGCAAGGTCCTGCTTTCTGGACCCACTGTCGTGGTGGTCCTAACCCTCTTGGGCAAGGTCCACTCCCAAGGCTCCAGGGACCCCAAACCCCGTGGCTCTGCAGCATGTCCCCACCTCTGAGACTTTAGGCAGAGACCGTCTGGCTGGCTGACACCTAGGTGGTGGTCCCACACTTTGAAACTGAGGAGCAGCGCTAATGATCTGAATCACCTTTGGGGTTATTCTTTACTTTTCTTTGAGAATAGTATATATTCTCAGCCAACTAGCTCATGATCCGGTCCTGTAAGGATCTAAAATGTCCAATAGCCTTCCTTTATTCTGTCCCACATTTTCTGTTTCCTTTAGTCCCACCTGTCAATAATCGCATCTCTATTCCTGGCTTCTGCTGAGATGGCTGATTAAACCTATGAGTCACACCCAGGATCTTTTTATCTAATGGTTGTTCAGCCACACCCTTATTTTCTGTTTAGAACACTCTTTCTCACTTTTTATCTTTTTTTTTTCAATATGGATAGACTGAGAATTTTCTACACCTCTAAGTTCTTTTTTGTTTAACAGTTCCTCCTTCAATTCATTCCCTTCCTTTTGCATTTTACTATAAGCAATCAGGGAATCACACTGCTCTTTCAACACTTTGTGTAGCTTGCTCCTTGGTTAAATTTAACTGATTTCATTGCTTATAAAGTCTTCCTGCCACAAAACATAAAACACAATTCAGCCAGTTTTGCCGCCTTATAACAAGCGTCACTGTTCCTCCACTTTCCAATAACCTACTTCTCATTCTGAGACTTCACTAGAATGGCCTTTAATATCTGTATTTCTACCAGCATTCTGTTCATGAGCCTTTATGTATTCTCTAAGAAGCTGGACGTTTTCTCTCCATGGCTCCTTTTTTCTTTCTGAGCTCTCATTGGAATCACATTTAATGTCCACGTTTCTAGTATGCACCTCAAAACTCTTCCAGCCCCTATCCACTTTCTGGGCTTCCCTGGTGGCTCAGACAGTAAAGAATCCACCTGCAGTGCAGGAGACCTAGATTCAGTCCCTGGTTTGGGAATATCCCCTGGAGGAGGGCATTGCAACCCACTCCAGTATTCTTGCCTGGAGAATCCCCATGGACAAAGGAACCTGGCAGGCTACAGTCCATGGAGTCTCAAAGAGACACACACATGTCCCCAGTTCCAAAATTGCTTCTACATTTTTAGGTATTTGGTACGGCAGCATCCCACTTCTTGGTGCCAAAATTGGTATTCGTCATCTTGGGTTGTCATAACAAAATACCATTGACTTGGAGGGTGAAACCACAGAAATCTGATTCTCACAGTTCTGGAGACTGAGAAATCCCAAGTGGAGGTGCTAGCCTATTTTTCCGGTGAAGGCCCTTTTCCTGGCTTGCAGATGGTTACGTTCTTGCTGCGTCTACACATGGTGGAAAGAGACCATAAGCTCTCTAGTGTCACTTCTCAAAGAACACTCATCCTATCAAATTAGGGCCCCACTCTTATGACCTCATCTAACCGCAGTTACCTCTCAAAGGTCCCATCACCAAATACCATCACTTCGGGATTTGAGCTTTAGCATACAAATTTTGGTGGGACAGCATTCAGTCCATAGCATTATGTATGCGATACTAGATTGGTGGAAGCATAATTATTGTTTCAGACTGTGAATTTGAAATCATTATAACTAGGCTCAAACTCTTCTTTATGAGTCAAAATAGGAACCATTACAATTAACACATTTTGTTTGTTTGTTCCTGGCTCCTTCGCTTAGCATAGGTTTTTTTTTTTTTTTTTTAATTTAATTGGAGTATAGTTGATTTACAATATTGCATTAGTTTCAGCTGTACAACAAAATGAACTGGTTATACATATACATATATTCACTCTTTTTTAAATCAGCACATGTTTGCCAATGAGAAATAAGTTTGTTTATTCCTGTAGCATAAAAATTAGTGTTTCAGGATTTGAGGAATTCTTGGAAAGCACTTTCTGCATCCTGCTGGTTGTAGAATTTGCCTGCAAAAAAGTTGTCAAGATGTTTGAAGAAGTGGTAGTTGGCGAGAGGTCAGGTGAATATGGCAGGTGAGGCAAAACTTCATAGTCCAATTAGTTTAACTTTTGAAGTGTTGGTGTGTGTGTGGTTGTGTGTTGTTGTGGAAAATAATTGGGCCCCTTTTCTTGATCAATGCTGGCTGTGGGTTTTGCAGTTTTCACCGTGTCTCATTGATTTGCTGAGCATACTTCACAGATGTAAAGGTTTCACCGGGATTCAGAAAGCTGTAGCGGATCAGACCAGCAGCAGACCACCGAACAGTGACCACGACCTATTTTTGGGGCAAGTTTGGCTCTGGAAAGTGCTTTAGAGTTTCTTCTCAGTTCAGCAGCTGAGCCGGTCATTACTGGTTGTTGTTGCATAAAAGCCACTTTTTGTAGCACATCACCATCTGATCAAGAAATGATTCATTGTTGTTGCATAGAATAAGAGAAGACAACACTTTACGAAGTGATGATTGTTTTGATTTGTGATCAGCTCATGAGGCACCCAGTGATTGAGCTTTTTCCCCTTTCCAATTTGCTTCAGATGCTGAATGATTGTCAGTGGTTGACACTGAGTTCTTGGGCAACTTTTGTTGTAATTATAAGAGGATCAACTTTAATGATCCTTTCAACTGGTTGTTGTCACTTTAGACGGTTGGCCATTACATTCCTCATCTTCAAGGCTCTCATCTCCTTTGCAAAACTCGAACTGTCACTGCAGTGTATGCTTGTTGGCAGATCCTGGGCCAAATGTGTTGTTGATGTTGCGAGTTGCCTCTGCTGCTTTACGACCCATTTTGAACCCATATGAGAACTGCTCGAATTTGCTTTTTATCTAACATCATTTCCCTAGTCTAAAATAAATATAAAATAAATAGCAAGTAATGTCATTAGCAAAAAAAAAAGCAAGAAATGTGCCTTGATTAACATAACCACATTCATTTAAGAATGTATTTTAATGTCAAATGGCAAAGTTCAATAATGGAAAACCACTTACTTTTGCACCAACCTGATACATGATTCACTTCCGAATTACACTGGTTGGCATTATTTAATGTGTGTAACCAGGAGAAATTTTTTCTCTTTTGGGGAGTGGGGCTGAGTCAGGATCCATAGTAAACCATTTCCTTATATAGATATTATTATGCTGCTTAGACTTCTTAAAGAATTTTTGAAAATTTAATTAATTAATTTTTGGCTGTGCTGGCTCTTCATTGCTGGATGGACTTTTCTCTAGTTATGGCAGTGGAGGGTACTCTCTAGTTGTGGTGCAGGAACTTCTCATTGAGGTGCTTTCCCTTTCTGTGGAGCCACAGGCTCTAGGCGCAGGCTTCAGTACCGCCTAGATGCTTTAATCACGATTATGTGTAAAAGTGTGTTATTGTTTATCCGTTAACATTGACCTCTTAGACAAGAGCTACAAATATCATGAATTCAATAGTGGAGACAAAATCGGAGTTGTTTTTTATCCTTTAATTTGAGAAGGCAATGGGACCCCACTCCAGTACTCTTGCCTGGAAAATCCCATGGGCGGTGGAACCTGGTAGGCTGCAGTCCATGGGATCGCTAAGAGTCGGACACGACTGAGCGACTTCACTTTCACTTTTCACTTTCATGCATTAGAGAAGAAAATGGCAACCCACTCCTGTGTTCTTGCCTGGAGAACCCCAGGGACAGAGGAGCCTGGTAGGAGGCCGTCTATGGGGTCGCACAGAGTCAGACACGACTGAAGTGACTTAGCAGCAGCAGCAGCATGAGGTTCCTAGAAGAGTTAAATTCACAGAGTCAGAAAGTATATTGTTAGGTGCCTGTGGCCAGGGCTGGGGAGGAGTGGGGAAGGGGGATGGGGTCTTAGTGTTTAATGGGGACAGAGTTTTAATTTAGGAAGATGAAAAAATCAGGAGATGGGTGTAAATATACTTAGTGCCACTGAACTGTACAATTAAATATGGTTAAAATAGTATATCTTTTATTATGTGAATTTTATAAAAATAAAAATAAATTAAAAAACAAAAAATAGAAAGCAGAGCTTATCTTCTCTACTTCTAGCCTGGCCTCTCTACACTCTTTCTCTTGGCTGTTCATAAGTACCCCTTATTTCTTTCTTCTCTCTCGTGACACACTGGTTAAAACTTCTTTTCTGAAAAAGACTATAGTAAGGCTGTATATTGTCACCCTGCTTATTTAACTTCTATGCAGAGTACATCATGAGAAACGCTGGGCTGGAAGAAGCACAAGCTGGAATCAAGATTGCCAGGAGAAATATCAATAACCTCAGATATGCAGATGACACCACCCTTATGGCAGAAAGTGAAGAGAAACTAAAAGCCTGTTGATGAAAGTGAAACAGGAGAATGAAAAAGTTGGCTTAAAGCTCAACATTCAGAAAACGAAGATCATGGCATCTGGACCCATCACTTCATGGGAAATAGATGCAGAAACAGGAGAAACAGTGTTAGACTTTATTTTTTGGGGCTCCAAAATCACTGCAGATGGTGACTGCAGCCATGAAATTAAAAGACACTTACTCCTTGGAAAAAAAGTTATGACCAACCTAGATAGCATATTCAAAAGCAGAGACATTACTTTGCCTACAANTTTTTCTGGGCTCCAAAATCACTGCAGATGGTGACTGCAGCCATGAAATTAAAAGACGCTTACTCCTTGGAAAAAAAGTTATGACCAACCTAGATAGCATATTCAAAAGCAGAGACATTACTTTGCCTACAAAGGTCTGTCTAGTCAAGGCTATGGTTTTTCCTGTGGTCATATATGGATGCAAGAATTGGACTGTGAAGAAAGCTGAAAGTCAAAGAATTGATGCTTTTGAACTGTGGTGTTGGAGAAGACTCTTGAGAGTCCCTTGGACTGCAAGGAGATCCAACCAGTCCATTCTGAAGGAGATCAGCCCTGAGATTTCTTTGGAAGGAATGATGCTAAAGCTGAGACTCCAGTACTTTGGCCGCCTCATGTGAAGAGTTGACTCATTGGAAAAGACTCTAATGCTGGGAGGGATTGGGGGCAGGAGGAAAAAGGGACGACCGAGGATGAGATGGCTGGATGGCATCACGGACTCGATGGACGTGAGTTTGAGTGAACTCCAGGAGATGGTGATGGACAGGGAGGCCTGGCGTGCTGCAACTCATGGGGTCACAAAGAGTCGGACACGACTGAGCGACTGAAGTGAACTGAACAATAGTTTACACAATTTTCAGAATTTAACCAAACTGCCTTTTTATCCACAAAATTTTGCTTTTTAAGCCTGAAATTTTAGGCATTAATGAACAAAAGGACGGTTTGAAAAAAATGAGGGACCAGTCCAAGCATCTAGTCCAGTTAAAAGGTAATGGGCCTAGTTAGCATGGGACTTCCTACCTGCCTTCTGTTTCTGAACCCTTAGACTGTGCATATATGCAATATGCTGCTACTGATGGTCTGGTTGATCTTCAGGAACCTGTGACCTACTGCTTCTTTCCGTCCAACCAAAGAGCCAGGAAAGGGGAAGGAAAAAGAGATTTCAACATGGAAAAAGGGAGTGGACAAATGTCCAAGGACCTCACCAAGGTCTCAGCTGAAGTTAAATCTTCATTTTCCTGTTGTGCTCTGGAAATACAATAAGCAGCACATGTGGCTTGTGAATGGAGAAAATTCTTGGAGGACGAGCTATGAAAATCTCGTCCACCTTTCACTTCAAAGAAGGGCTCACATGGATTCTTTTCCTCCAGCCCCACCCTTCTCTTCTGAGAGTTTCTCATCTGCTTTTCTCTTCTGGGCCTGAGGTTTTTTCATCTGATAGTCACATGTACACTGTGAATTTAGTAAGGGTTTGGTTTAACTTTGGAGTGAATCTAAAGCACAGCTGTTTCCTTTTTCTTGTGCCTTTTCCTTCTCCCCATCAGTTTTTCCCTTAAGTTTGGACATTTACAATTTTTAAAAATTAGCCAAATATCTGTATTTTACAACCAAAGCTGTTTTTGAAAGCCTCAGTTTCATTTTTCTTTACTAAAGCACTGACATACCTGAAAGTTTCAGGACTCTAGCCACTCAATGATAAATATTAAGAAAAATGATCCCTGGACTGTTTTGAATGGGAGTGTAGCTGTGGATTTTTTTTTTCTTTCCCCTTCACACACCTCAGGAAGGAAAATACAGAAACACCCTTTGACTACTCTCTTGAGAAGTACTCTTTAAACCCAGAATAACCCTCGCAAGTAAAACCTTTGTGTTTGGCATCGAGTGGATCCTGAGGAGGAGACGATGTTGAAAAAGACATGGAACAGTGGGCTCTTCCCACAAAGGAATTCTGTACTTTTAGTTCCTGTGCTTTCAGTGTCTCTGAAAACTAGTCACTGAGAGGAGGGAAGGTAGAAAATGTACCCTTTACAGGGGTTGTTTGAATCTCTAAATCTGACTTCAGTTCTAAGGTGAATGACCTGTGTAAATAAAATTAAAATTACCTCAGGTTTCTTTATGCAATGTTCTTCCCTCTTTTTGCCAACAGTTGGCTTCCAGTTTGGGTCATGCTTGTAAGTAAAACACCAGGTGTGTAGACAGTAAATAGTATCAGAATGCTCTGGGGCTTTTTATACTCAGATTCATCAATTCACAACACCTCAGTGGAAATCAATCTTCAGTTCAGTTCAGTTCAGTCGCTCAGTCGTGTCTGACTTTTTGTGACCCCATGAATCGCAGCACGCCANATGGACAGGGAGGCCTGGCGTGCTGCAGTTCATGGGGTTGCAAAGAGTCGGACACAACTGAGCGACTGAAGTGAACTGAATCTGGAAGCTTAAATTTTAGTTGGGAAGACCTGATGTGGGAACATAAGCAGGCAGAGAGTTTTCGCAAGCACAGATATTGTAAGACCATCGTGCGTGCATGTGTGTGTGAGGTGCGTGCTTGCACTGTGCCCAAACTGTAGGCCTGTGGGCTGAAGCAATGCAACATGAGGGTCGGGTGGTGTGGGCGTCTTGGAGAGACAAATCTTTAGTCAACTTTGCAAGATGCATGTTGCTAAAGAGTAGACAAGGGGGTGTTTCAGGCTTCCCTGGTGGCTCAGACGTTAAAGCGTCTGGCTGCAATATGGGAGACCTGGGTTCGATCCCTGGGTCAGGAAGATCCCCTGGAGAAGGAAGGAGTGGGTTGCTTGGAAAATCCCATGGACAGAGGAACCTGGTAGGCTACAGTTCATGGGGTGGCGAAGAGTCGGACACGACTGAGCGGCTTCACTTTCCCTCTCAGGATGAAGGGACCTCACAAGCAAAAATATTTTTCTCTCACAAAAGTGCCACGCTATGGGTTTACTTACATCCCCAGCCTATTAGCCAGTACACCTGCCAAAAAAACGATAGTGGGCCTGGTTAAGACGATCTGTTAAAGGGCAGCGGAACAGCCAGCCTGTTCTGAGATCAGAATCAGTCACAGCCGTTTTTACTGCCCTCATCAGTCAATTGGTAAATAAATTAACTCAATGGCCTGTGTTAGTCACTCAGTCCTGTCCGACTCTTTGCCATCCCATGGACTATAGCTCGCCAGGCTCCTCTGTCCATGGAATTCTCCAGGCAAGAATACTGGAGAGGGTTGCCGTTCTCTTCTCCAGCGGATCTTCCCAGCCGAGGGATGGAACCCTGGTCTCCTGCATTGCAGGCAGATTCTTTACCATCTGAATAATCTCTCATGAAGTCACAGAATTTATTAGATTGATTGCAGAGGGAATTTCCTGGATTCCGATTTAACCAATGAGGTTTGGACACTTATATGCCACGCATCAAGCTGGATTCTTCTCGAGCTTATGAAGTCAGCTACTACACCCATTTCAGAGGAAGAGGCTGCGGGTCAGAGAGGATATGTGACTTGCCCAAGACCACCCAGGTAATAGGTCAAGAGGCAAGATCCCAGCGAGGCCTCCTGATTCACTGGTTTCCCCTTACGTCTCCTCTGTCCACGGGCATATTCTCTCCTGGAGTTCAGCTCCAGTTACCAATTTCTTTCCCATCATTCACTTTCCCATGTTGGTGGCCCAAGTCTCGTTCCCCATCAGGGAGGACACAGTGACCCCTCCCCATCCAGAGTAATTGCAAGGGACTCAAGAAAACCCCTAGGGGTCTTCCCTCTGTTTAATAAGTAAACCCTAAGTGCAAGCTCTGAATTTTACTCCCAGTCTTTAAAGTAGCTACACCTAACCTACTGTGATAAATGATATCTGAGTGGGTCACAAGGATGATTTTAATAGTTGGTGTTTACTTTCAGTTTATTCACTTTCCTTAGCAAATACATTGATAAAATTAGGATAACTTGCGTAAGTCAAAGAAAATGAAAAGACTCGAATTCTACCAGCCATTCCGACTCAGCATTTCCACAGCTGAGAATTAGCCAGACATGAACATCTACCCCCATCCCTAGTGACTAAAGTTACAGGTTCTGGGACGCTCATGGTGTTCTGAAATCGGAAGCAATGTCCACCTACAGGAGACCACTTTAAAAAATAATGAAACTCTGTGGCACCACTCATAAGAATATGGTATATGTGCTAACACACAGAAAGACATCCAAGACAGTGAATAAAAAAGCTGGCTGCCATGTGCATCTGCTTCTCATTTCATAGAAAGCATGCTGGGCATAGTTTCTGTTTTTATGTAGAAAAATACTTAGTTAAATACGCACCAAACTATTTATGGAGATAGAGATGGTCGTGTGCTTTCTACATTAAATTTTTTTTTTATTAAAGTATAATTGCTTTATAGTGCTGTGTTATTTTCTGCTGTACAGCAAAGTAAATCAGCTGTTAGGTGTTCAGTCTTGTCTGACTCTTTGTGACCCCATGGACTATAGCCCACCAGGCTCCCCTGTTCATGGAATTTTCCAGGCAAGAATCCTGGAGTGGGTTGCCAATCCCTTCTCCGGGGGATCTTCCTGACTCAGGAATCAAACCAGGGTCTCCTGCATTGAAGGCAGTTTCCTTACCAGCTGAGCCACCAGGGAAGCCTGTTTTGGATTTCCTTCCCATTTAGGTCACCACAGATGGCTGAGAAGAATTCCCTGTGCTACACAGCAGGTTCTCACTCGTTTTCTAGTTTATGTACAGTATCAGTCGTGTATGGGGTTCCCTGGTGACTTAGTGGTAAAGAGCCTGCCTGCTAATGCAGGAGGTGCAGGTTCCATCTCTGGGATGGGAAGATCCTCTGAAGAAGGAAATGGCCATCCCCTCCATTATTCTTGCCTGGGAAGTCCCACGGACAGAGGAGCCTGGTGGGCTACATTCCATGGGGCTGCAAAGAGCCGGGCGAGGCTGAGTGACTAAGAACAGTCAAGCTCAATTGTGTACCTGTGTCAGTCCCAGCCTCCCAGTTCCTCCTATCCCCCGTTCCCCGCCTGGTGTCCATACCTTTGTTCATTATGCCTATGTCTCTATTTCTGCTTTGCAAATAGGTTCATCTGTACCATTTTAATTTTGAAATTCTGTGTCATGTGCGAGGCTGGCCTGCAATCTCTCCTGGTCCAGGCAGGCAGGCAGTCTCCATCCTAGAAGGTGTGGAGACAAGGTCAGGCGGGCCTGGGGTGTGTGGGCTCCTGACATCACAGGCTGTGTGCGTGGACGGGCAGGACGTGGGGCTGCGTGGCACTGGGGGTCCTTCCCCTTGACCCGTCCTGCTGGACCACAGGGTGAGGAAGCGCCCACATCTGGGTGGTGGTGGTTTAGTTGCCAAGTCATGTCCAACTCTTGTGACTCCAGGCTACAGTTTGGGGGATTTTCCAGGCAAGAATACTGGAGTGGGTTGCCATTCCCTTCTCCAGGGGATCTTCCCAACTCAGAAATCGAATCAGGCTCTTCTGCATTGCAGGCGGATTCTTTACCAACTGAGCTTCGAGGGAGGTGACTTACAGTCTATCTGTAGGCTTGGTCCTTGCATTCTTTTCATCCAGACCCCCCAGTAACCCTGCGACAGGAACTATCACCTCTAGTCAACAAATGAGAAAACTAGGGTCCAGAGTGGGCAAGTGACTTGTCCAAAGTCACACAGCTATTGGTAGAGCCCAGCCTTGAATGGTGGATTGTCACCTTTCTCTCTCTCTCTCAATCTCTCACTTTCTCTCGGTGGAAAGATGCCTGGCAGAGTCAAGAGGCTGCACTTAACTGAGACTGAATCCCCGTGAGGCTAGAGATGGGGGCAGAGTCAGCAGCATCACTTTGCATCAGAATTGCCAAGTGGCGCCTCAAAGAGCTGTCTCATTTCTGCAATGTTTTTAAAAGCTTTGAATTAGTTGCCAACATTTGAAAATCAAATTGCATGTTAAATTTAGACTTCCAGCTTCTCTTGAAAAACAAACAAACAAACAAACAAACGGCATCTTGGTCCCCGTGAGGCACCCGTCAGCGGCTGCTTCCTCCGTTAGTCTGGGTGTGGTGTTTCCAGGGCAGCTCAGGACCCACTGCCCTGGCATGTCTCCCACCCTAGTCTGCGTCACTCCTTGACTCAAGCATAAGCCATAGAGATAATAGTTAAGAGCATGGACTTGAGCCAGAGTGGCCATGAGACTTGGACAAGTTATCAAAACTGCTTGCTGCCTAAATTTATGAACCTGTGAAATGGGAATAATGACAGTACCTATCTCAGGGCTGTCTGGGGGAGCTTAAGTGAGAAAGGGCCTGGGGACCTTTATATAAAAAGGTCCTGGGGACTTCCCTGGTGGCCCAGTGGCTAAGACTCCTCGCTCCTAATGCAGGAACCCATGTTCAATCCCTGGTTGGGGAACTAGATCCTACATGCCACAACTAAGGCCCAGTGCAGCCAAGTAAATGAACAACAATAAAAAGCAGGTAGTGTATTGAAACATCTAATCTAATCGTTATTGTAATTTGCATCATTTGGTAACTGCAGCTCACAGGGACAAACGCTTTTCCTTCTTGAACTATCAAACCCCTTTTCGATCTGATCTCACGTAAGAGTTCGCAAAGAGGGTTCTGAACCTCCCCGAGATGCTGGACAAAGCAAGACAAGCAGAGGAGGGGTCCCAGTACGAACCCGAGCTGCCTCCCTCCCTGGCTGGGGCTTGCGGGGCCGTCGCTCCTGCTGGGAACCCGAGCTGACCTGGGGGATCACCAAGCAGGCTGTCGCTCAGCGTCCCCAACACTGCGGCCTGTCAGGCTGAGCCCAGCCCCTTCTGCTCAGCGCCAGACACCTCCAGACCCTGGAGTCAGGAGGCCACCGAGACAAAGGCCTTTATCTCACGCAGGCTCTCGTGCGGCTCAGCAGGGCTGCCGGCCCTGCTCTGGACAGCATAAAAAGTCAGGCCCGGATGACAGGCAGAATTTAGAGCCCTTTTGGATGGCAGCTGGGATTCAAGCTGTCAGCTGGAGGCAAGTGATCACAGTCGGGCTGGTGGGGACTCTGGTGCGTGCGAGAGGGCAGGGGTGACGCTGTGCAGAGCTGCCCCGCGCCTCCTTCTATTTATAATTCCCCTTGATAATAGGGCCCATTCATTCCCTCTGCAGGCCACTAATTGCTCTGGAGCGGAGGGATGACAGCCTAATTATTAACTTCACAAAAATTAAAGTTGGGCCGTGTCAACAGGGTCCATTTGCTGTCACCCAGATGCAATTCGTTGCCCCTCATTGTGGCAAAGGGCAGTTAGAAAAAAACCAAAAACCTTGGCCTGGTTCCAGTTCCAGCAGACTTTTATTTTCTGGCCTCAAATTATCGTGGGGAGGAGGTTCTGCTTCAAGGAGACAGAATGCCTCTTTCCTCTTGGCCGTAAACTGTGGTGAGCCTGCCGCTGCTCCTCTGACGGGAGTTGACATTTTTTGTCCCTGGAAATATGGGATCTGAGGGTTAGAAGGGACCTTAGCGAGACTAAAAGCCGGCAGCTACTGGGTGCAGTCCAGTCCATGGGTGTGCTTTACTTGTTTTAAAACTTACACAAAATTGAGATAAGAGTCTTGTTACATAAAATTCACCATCAGTGGCATTCAGTGTGGTCACCATGTTGCCCGATTCTTACCACGACTGGATTCCAAAACAGTCTGATCTTTCTAGAAGGAAACTCATCCCTCCCGACTTCCCTCTCCTCCTGGCCACTAGCATCAGGCTTTTTTAAAAAAATTGAAGTGTAGTTACTTTATAATGTTGTGTTAGTTTCTGCTGTACAGCAAAGAGATTCAGATATATCTGTATATATATGCATTTATATTAGATATATTCTTTTTTATATTTTTTCCATCATGGTTTATCACAGGATATTGAATATAGTTTCCTGTGCTACATAGTAGGACCTTTTTATTTATCCAGTCTGTATATAATAGTTAGTGACAGTCAATGCTCTTTGCCTATTCTGGGTATTTCACGTAAAAGGAATCGTATGATAGATGACCTTTTGTGACCGGCTGCTCTCATCTTGTGTAATGATTTTGAGGCTTCTCCATGCTGCAGTAGATATGGGGGTTCATTCTTTTAAAGGCTTCTGTCACTAATTTTAGAAAGCTTTTGAATTCATTTACAACAGCTGTCTTGAGATGGAAACCACATTCCGTCCAATTCACCCCCCGGAGCACACAGCTTCGTGGCTCTCTCAGTTGTGGGCATAGTTCCAGAGGTGTGCAGCCATCACCTCGATTAAGTCAGTTTTCAACACTGCCAAGTCAGGAGGTTTCACAGAAAACCTTGAAAAACCAGACAACCTGGGCCCATGCACCCCCCTACCCCCCAATACCACAAGGCCTGGCCTTCTACAGGACTCCGGCCTTCTAAAGGATGTGCGCTCGCAAGTGGCCCGGAGCCGGCCTTCCACTCATTCGCTACCCGCCTGAGTCTGGAGGCATGTGAGTGTGGGTCCTAGCCCAGCACCCTGCCTGGACAGGTGGAGAGCCTGCGGCCCGGCCGGGTTACTCCAGGTCACGTGGGCCAGGCCGGAAGGAGAGAGCATGCCTTCTGGGCCCCAGCCCAGGCTCCTTCACTCCAAGCTCTTGGCATAAGTGTCGAAGCGAATTATCAGAATCTCTCTCTTAAGAGAGGTGGGGCCCTATGTTCGCGACAGCCTTTGTGCTGTGTTATTGATGCAGGTTTGTACTGGGGAAGTCTGCCACTTCTTTCTTTCTGTAGTAACTGTACCCAAAGTTTCCCTTGGGTGAACACACGGTTTGGGTGGGGCGCCGCTGACCGCCTTTCCCAGAGGAGTTCTTATGACTTCCCAGGACTGACAGTCAGACTCTTGCCTCGGTGTTCGGATGAGGGCTGAGGAACTTTGGTCGGAGATCCCAGGGGATAGAAGCACTCTCTCTGCTAAGGGTCCTGGGGCCTGAGATGATGAGATGTGGGCTGAAGCCGGCTGAGGGTGTCTTGCCACTTCCAGGGAGAGCCTGTCTGAGATTTGAGCCAGTCCAAGGGAAAGGACTGAGAGAGAGGGAGAAAGCAGATCTCTAAAGACACTTTTTCAGCAACCAGATACAGCTGTGCCCGAAACCCTCTTCTTCTCAATTTTGTGACTTAACAAATTCTGTCTTCTTGTTTTTCTTAAACTGGATTGAGGTGGGTTTCTGTCACTTGCACTGAACTGCTCGATACTAACTATATAAAACACTATTCACTCAAAGAACACTCATTAAGACTCATTTCATACCAGAATTTTCACATACATGATCCCCTTCAGCCCTCAGACTAACACAGTAAGGTACATAGAGAAATTATTTCTAGTTTGTGGGGGAGATATGGGGGTTAAGGAGGTGCTTGTTCAAGGACACCCAGCCAGTGAGTGGAGGACCTGGGCTTTGGGCCTCCAGTTCAAGGCACATTCCTACACCACAACTCCATAAATAAACGTCTTCCGTGTTGCCCTCTCCCCCTTCTATCCATGATATAGGTACTCCATGATAATTGTGAAAATGTTGGAATATATAGAAAAGTATATTAAAAATCCTACCACTCACAAATTACCCCCATTAACATTTAACATGCTTCCAGATTTTTGGTGCAATTTTGTAACATGTGATTGTTTAGGTAAAAAGAAGAAAGGTTATCCAGTCTGTCAGTGTTATATTTGCATTTATCACAGAAAGTGAGGTCATAAAAATGAGGACTGTTCTCCACATGCTTCTTCCTGAGTGAGCGGAAAGACATCCCTGGGGCTCTGGGGCAGACCTAGGCATAAGCTCTCCACTGGTCCCTTTAGAGCTGCCTCTGGTGCCTCTGCTGGGGTGACCCCTTCCCCGCCTCGGGCCTGACAGAGCACTGGACTCCACCGAAGGGCCAGGAGTCCTCTGGCTCGTACTTAACTGTGCTCAGCGGCCGTCAAACCCTCAGGACACCACCTGGTGGGGAAGGGAAGCCTGTCGGGTCTGTTTCCTACACGGGCAGGGTGGGCTGTAATGGAGTCAGTGCAAGTGTGAGCTCCTCGGGAAGTGGATCAGGCTGTGCTGGAAACAGTGGTTTTGCTGTTGGTGTGCCAGATAGAATATCTCCCGACCAAGAGAAGCTGAGCACCAAAGAAGTGATGCTTTTGAACTGTGGTGTTGGAGAAGACTCTTGAGAGTCCCTTGGACTGCAAGGAGATCCAACCAGTCAATCCTAAAGGAGATCAGTCCTGAATATTCTTTGGAAGGGCTGATGCTGAAGCTGAGACTCCAGTACTTTGGCCACCTGATGCAAAGAACTGACTCATTGGAAAAGACCCTGATGCTGGGAAAGATTGAAGGCAGGAGAAGGGGATGACAGAGGATGAGATGGTTGGATGGCATCACCGACTCAATGGACATAGGTTAGGGTGAACTCCGGTAGTTGGTGATGGACAGGGAGGCCTAGCGTGCTGCCGTCCATGGGTTCGCAAAGAGTCGGACACGACTGAGCCACTGAACGGAACTGAACTAAGAGGGCGGCGAGGCGGCCTCCCTTTGCCCACTTGATCAAAAACGCGCTGTTTTCTCCGTGACCGCAAGGTGGCGCTATGGAATCGGAAACGAACTCGCCGCTTATGGAAGAAGAAATAAGTCACAGACGGGGATCTTTAGAGAGAAGGAAGCAAACTGAAACGGTACAGCTACTAAGGGTGCGTGCAGCACGCAGGGCGAGGACTGAGGAGATCCCAGGAAAAAGCAGAAAAACACTGGGGAAGAAAGATATAGCACCAGACTTCCCTGGTGGTCCCGGTGTTAAGATGGCTCCAGGCTGCCAGCGCAGGGGTGTGGGGTCCATCCCCGGTCAGGAAATTAAGACCCCACTTGCCAGGTTGTAGTTCAGTCCCTAAGTTGTGTCCGACTCTTTGCGACCCCGTGTTGCAGCACGCCAGCCTTCCCTGTCCCTCTCCATCTCCCGGAGTTTGCTCAGGTTCATGTCCGTTGCGTTGGTGACTCTATCTAACCATCTCATCCTCTGCCGCCCCCTTCTNCTTGTGTTGTTGGAAGAGGGTGTTTGCTATGACCAGTGCATTTTCTTGGCAAAACTCTATTAGTCTTTGTCCTACTTCATTCTTCATTCCAAGACCAAATTTGCCTGTTACTCCAGGTGTTTCTTGACTTCCTACTTTAGCATTCCAGTCCCCTATAATGAAAAGAACACCTTTTTTCGGTGTTAGTTCTAAAAGGTCTTCATTTTGGCAAAAAATCTTCATTTGGACAAACAAACTACATTTTTGATATTTGCTTTTTTAAAAACATTAGTCCCAGGGAACATTGAACTCTATTCAGCATGGAATTCCCATATTTTCAACTATTGCAAGTTTTCTAACTTCCTGCCTTGTCATTATTTCTGATTTTCTGTCTAAAACTGAATTTATCAGCCTTTTCTGGTTCCGCACTGAATTTATTCGTTTGTTGAAGAAAAAAATTGAGAGTTTTCTTCTGGTCACTGGGCTTGGTGCTAGGACTACAGTGGTGAAAAGACAGTGAGTCTAAGCTCTATGGATTTTCCATCATTCAAATAGGAGAGATCAGATTGTTGTTGTTTAGTTTCTCAGCTGTGTCTGACTCTTTTTGCCACCCAATGGACTGTAGCCCACAAGACTCATCTGTCCGTGGCATTTCCCAGGCAAGAATACTGGAGTGGGTTTCCATTCTTACTCCAGGGAACCATCTTGACCCAGGGATTGAACCCACATCTCTTTACATCTCCTGCATTGGAAGGCAGGTTCTTTACCACTACTGCCACCTGGGAAGCCCTCAGAGATCAGATAGTAAAAAATAAATATCTTGATGATTATATGACTTTAATTGAGACAAGTGCTATGAAGGAGATGCTCAGGTGCTACAAGTGAGTTTAACTGGAGGTGTTCTAATCTGGGAAGTCAGGAAAGCTACTTTAATGAAGATGTGTCCAAGGTGAGCTCTCAAGATGACTAAGTGTCCCCTGATGCGGTACTGTGAATGTGTCCAGGGGAATCAGTAGCTGTGGAAGGTGGTTGTGAGGAGGTATATGTTTCTTAAATAAATTGAGCAAAAGATAGAGTTTCTGGAAGAGAATGAAGGGAGAGTGATGTAAAATTTAGTCTGGTGAAGAAGGGCTTGGAGCATGAAGGCCTTTGAGTCATCTGGGAGATTGTAAATTTTGTTCTAAGAATAATAAAACAGCCATAGAAAGATTCAAAGCAGGAGAATAACTTAATTTTTAAAAAGTAAAATAGAATAACTAGCCACTGTCAGGGGAATGGAAGTGAAATCTTGTAGTTAGGATTTTTATTGCATACTTACCCTACACTTCTGGTAACAGAATCCCTCTGCTTGTGGAGAATCCTTTCCCTGTGATGTGGGCAAAATTTGACTCTCCCTCATCCCCCATAACATGGGCTTCCCAGGTGGCTCAGTGTTTGTCAGTCTGTCTGCCAATGCAGGAGATGCAATAGACTAGGGTTCCATCCCTGGGTCGTGAAGATCCCCTGGAGCAGGAACTGGCTACCCACTCCAGTATTCTTGCCTGGAGAATCCCACGGAAAGAGGAGCTTGGTGGGCTATAGTCCATGGAGTTGCACATAGCCAGACATGACTGAGCACAGCATCCTCCATTGCAGGTGTGGGCAAATAACCCATCTAAATGTAACTAATCAGAGTTTTTTGTTCTCTTGGCCTGAGTGTATGGTTCAGCAGTGGGCAGTGACCCAAGTGAGAGTAACCAGCATCCTCCCTAGAACATCTGCTCAAATGCTCAGGAAAGAGATAATCCTTTTCTCTCTGGATTGTCAGCTGTAAGGGCCAGATCAGATCTGTTCAGTTCAGTTCAATCGCTCAGTTGTGTTCAACTCTTTATGGCCCCATGGACTGCAGCACACCAGGCTTCCCTGTCCATCATCAACTCGCAGGGCTTGCTCAAACTCATGTCCATCAAGTCGGTGATGCTACCCAACCATCTTATTCTCAGTTGTCTCCTTCTCCTCCCACCTTCAATCTCTCCAGCATCAGGGTCTCTTCCAAAGAGTCAGTTCTTCACATCAGGTGGCTAAAGTATTGGAGCTTCAGCTTCAGCATCAGTCCTTCCAATGAATTTTCAGGACTGATTTCCTTTAGGATTGACTGGTTTGATCTCCTAGCAGTCCAAGGGACTCTCAACAGTCTTCTCCAATACCACAGTTCAAAAGCATGAAGAGAAGTTAAAGGCAAAGGAGAAAAGGAAAGATAAACCCATCAGGTCAGATCAGCAGGGAAAATATCAGTAATCTTTTCTATTNTCTCCTAGCAGTCCAAGGGACTCTCAACAGTCTTCTCCAATACCACAGTTCAAAAGCATGAAGAGAAGTTAAAGGCAAAGGAGAAAAGGAAAGATAAACCCATCAGGTCAGATCAGCAGGGAAAATATCAGTAATCTTTTCTATTATTTTAAGGGAGCCCCCCTGACCCCTGAGACTGAAACCAACCTAGAGGAAAGTATAACCAAGAGCTGGAGAGAAAGACAGATTCCTGTAAAAATCAGACAAATCTATATATATATACAGTCATGAATAGTTTATTTCCTCTTGGTTATGTGATGCAATAAATATAGTCCTTTAAAAAAAGTAATCTAGTTTGAGTAGAATTTCTGTCTCTTGCAATCAGAGTTCAGACCAGTATAGGAGGTTAGATTAGGTTAGATTAGGACATCTGCTCAAACTCTCAGGAAAGAGATAATCCTTTTCTCTCTGGATTGTCAGCTGTAAGGGCCAGATCAGATCAGTTCAGTTCAGTTGCTCAGTTGTGTCCAACTCTTTGGACTGTAGCATGCCAGGCCTCCCAGCACCAACTCCCAGAGGCTACTCAAACTCATGTCCATAAAGTTGGTGGTGCCATCCAACCACCTCATCCTCTGTCATCCCCTTCTCCTCCCATCTTCAATCTTTCCCAGCATCAGAGTCTTTTCAGATGAGTCAGTTCTTTGCATCAAGTGGCCAAACTATTGGAGCTTCAGCTTCAACATCAGTCCTTCCAATGAATATTCAGGATTGATTTCCTTTAGGATGGACTGGTTGGATCTACTTGCTGTCCAAGAGACTCTCAAGAGTCTTCTCCAACACTACAGTTCAAAAGCATCAATTCTTCAGCACTCAGCTTTCTTTGTAGTCCAACTCTCACATCCATATATAACTACTGGAAAAACTATAGCTTTGACTAGATGGACCTTTGTTGGCAAAGTAATGTCTCTGCTTTTGAATATGCTGTCTA
>SJYV01052057.1:144723-217240 GCA_006410875.1 Neotragus pygmaeus | reverse complement strand
GTTGAAGCTGAAACTCTGGTACTTTGGCCACCTGATGGGAAGTGGTGACTCATTGGAAAAGACTCTGATGCTGGGAGGGATTGGGGCAGGAAGAGAAGGGGACGGCAGAGGATGAGATGGCTGGATGGCATCACTGACTCGATGGACGTGAGTTTGAGTGAACTCCGGGAGTTAGTGATGGACAGGGAGGCCTGGCGTGCTGGGATTCATCGGGTCGCAAAGAGTTGGACACGACTGAGCGGCTGAACTGAACTGAACTCAAGGAATTTATCCATTTCATATAAGTTGTTTATTGTCAAAAGTTTTGTGTAATTTTTCTATTACCTTTTCAATGTATATACCATCATAGTGAGTCTTCTGTTTTGTTTCTGATACAGTTAATTTCTGTGTTCTTTGTTAATTTCCTGATCAACTAAGCAAGAGGTTTGTAATTTTTTTCTTTTTAAATAATTGTATTTCCCCAATATTTAGTCTCTATTTCATTGACTTTCCCTGGTTTTTATTTTCCATTTTATCAGTTTGGTTTTTTCTGTTGCTTCTTTCATTTTACTATGATTTTAATTGCAGTACTTTTACTTGATTAATGAGATTGGAAATTAGAACATCACATTGGACCTTCCATCTATAAATTTACAGCTGTAGATTTCTCTCCAAGCACTGCATTGTTGGCATCACACTATTTTAAAAACTTGAAGTATATTTCATATACACTGGAATTTACTGCTTTGAAACATGTAAATCAGTTGTTTTTAGTAAATTCACAGGGTTGAATGGTCATCACCACAATCTAATGCCAGAGTATTTCATTATTCCAAGAAGATTCCCTATGCCTGTTAGTGGTCACTTTTATTTCCACATTTTCTCTAGCAAATGCTAATCAATTGGACTGCATTTTGTTTACTATTCATCAATTGATGTACATTTTGATTGTATCCTCTGATTGTATCCTGACTTTTATTGGTAATGCTTCCATGAACATTCCTGTACAAGTTTTTGTTTGAACATATGTTTTCAGTTCTCCTGAGTATATACCCAGAAGTGGAATTGCTGGGTCATATGATAGCTCTATGTTTAGTATTTTGAAGAACCACCAAACTGCTTTCCACAGTGCCTACACAATTTTGCATTTCTACCCCCCTCGATTAATCTGTATTTGCTCTAATATAAGTTATTTACATTTTTTATTATAGCCATCCTAGTGTGTATGACAGAGAAGGCATTGGCAACCCACTCTGGTACTCTTGCCTGGAAAATCCCATGGACAGGAGAGCCTGGTAGGCTGCAGTCCATGGGGTCACTAAGAGTCGGTCACAAGTGACCGACTTCACTTTCGCTTTTCACTTTCATGCATTGGAGAAGGAAATGGCAACCCACTCCAGTGTTCTTGCCTGGAGAATCCCAAAGATGGGGAAGCTTGGTGGGCTGCCGTCTATGGGGTTGCACAGAGTTGGACACGACTGAAGTGACTTAGCAGCAGCAGCAGCAGTGTGTATAAAGTGCTATCACATTGTGGTTTAGATTTTCATTTCCCTAATGACTAATGATATTGGATATCTTTTCTCTTACTCAAGGGATGGTCAGCCTTTTTGTTTAATTCAGGCTTTCAGTTGATTGGGTAAGGCCCACCCACATTGGGGAGGACAATTTGCTTTACTCAGTCTACTGATATAAATGTTAATCTCTTCCAAATACACCCAGAATAATGTTTGGCCACATATCTGGCACCCTGTTACTCAGTCAAGGTGACACATAAAATTAGTCATCACACTCACCTTCAAGACTAGAGAGATTAAGCTCCACCTCCTGGCTGGGAAAGTTTCTACAGAGTTTTGACATTCTTCTGTAAGGGAAATTTGTCGCTTTTCCCCATTGAGTTAGTCTTTGTTCCTCACAACCAACCAAATGGGCCCTAACACAGAAGGCCTAAAAACCATGAAGCAGATAAATATTCCTTTGGTGTGGTATTTTAGATTAAATTTAAATCATAGAAATGAAAAAATCCAGATCCTTTCCTCATATTCTATAGAATTCATTATCTTTCTGGTGGCGTTTGCTGAAGCAGACCTCCCACAATGGTCTGTTCCTCACAGTTTAACATATTTACTGAGTAGCTATTATGTGCCAAGGATGATGCTTGGCCTGAAACTATGTCCCGGATGGCTCAGTGGTAAAGAATTCTGCAATGCAGGAGACCCACATTTGGGGGAAGGGTAGATACCCTTGAATAGGAAATGGCAACTCATTCTAGTATTCTTGCCTCGGAAATTCCACAGACAGAGAAGCCTGTTGGGATACAGTCCAAAGTGTTGCAAAGAGTCAGACACGATTGAGTGCGGAATAGCACATGATGGCCAGAGGTCCTGGATTTAAGGAATTATAATCCAGTGGGTCAAACAGAGGTGCAGAGTTAGAAGATTTGGGTTGAGTCTTGCTTATCATTTATTCTGCCCTCAGGCAGGTTAATTAAAAAATTTTTTTTGGCTGCACAGTGCAGCTTGCAGTAGCTTAGCTCCCGGACCAGGGAACAAACCATGCCCTCTGCACTGGAAGGGTGGAGTCTTAGTCACTGGACCACCACGGAAGAAGTCCCCAAAATCCTTTGAATGTCAACTTCCTCATTTGTCAAAAGAATATGATGATAGCAATAATGATAATAATAATAGTGATAAAAAGAATACATTGTTCACAGGGTTGTAGTAACTAAATAAAATGGTATTTGTGAAGGAAAAGGTAGTTTTTCGATCGCTGCATAAATACCGTTGTTCTCAGTAACAACAATAGGCAAGATAGGCAAGAATAGATGTCATTATCTCCAACTTCTGTGACTTTAACATAGTGATTAAGTAACTTGTGCAGAATCACTCAGCCAGTTCTGTGCACTGCTCACTTCAGAACACAGGTCTTTGCATTCTGTTCTTTCCATCCCACTTCACCGCAAGAACCTGATGCATTCCTGTTTCCAAGGGCAGCCTGTCTGTTTTTTAAATTTTGGAACACATAAAAAGGCATAATGTGAGAATAAAAAAAAATCTTCTGGTTTGCATTTATCTTGGCAGCTTGAAGAAAACATATTTGTCTGGGCATGTTTAGAAATGGATGATAGTTTTTGATTCTTATCCATATCCTCCTGGCTTTCTTTGGGACACAAAGATTATCTTTGGGGTTCAGGAAAACATGATGTCATTTTATTTTTCACATCCTCAGGGTGTTAGGAGTTTTGAGGGTTATTTTTCCATACTGCCCTTTCATTGTAGCTATTATTTTTTAATCTAATATTCATAATTCATTTTGTTGAAGAAGAGATTTCATTTTATGCCAATAAATATGTATGACTATTGGAAGAGGAAAAAAGTGCCTGAGATATGAATGCTGGCAAGAATTATAGGGTACAGTATAGTGAAATAGAATGTGGGGATTATATCACTGGGCTCCTCTGTGAAAACCACACGATTGAGAAGAAAATGGGAATCATCTTCTGCTGAAATTGATCAAGGAAATATCTTCAAAAGCATACTGGAAAAAGATAGTTAAAGGGACACAGTTTGTTTTACTTGTAAATTCATAACCCTTTATGGAAGATCTAGGTAAATAGACTTCAAAGTTTTGGCTTTATTCAAGATTCCTTGACACATTGGGTGGCTTGAAAAAATAAATTCACTGTCTGGAAATTAGATTAATTGCAGTTCATAACATTCTACTTGGTACTTGGGAGCTAATTATATTAATGACCAGTGCTTATAATAAGATTACTATGTGCCAGACTATATGCTAAGCATTTAACCTGCTATTAATTCACTTAATCTTCTCCATACTTTGGGAAGTAAGTATAATTATTGTTTCTATTTTATTGATAAGAAAAAATGTTCAGTGTATTATAATCATCTGTTTACATACTGATCTTTCCCTCTGGACATGAATTTATGAGGGTGGGGCTTGAACCCTCATATTATTCATCCTCCATGCCTAGCATAGACTCTGGTTCATAGGCAGTCAATAAATGTGATCTAATCTATGCTTCAGGAACTCACTGTCTGTATGATGAATTGAAGTTCACTGTTTAGGCAAAATCAAATAAGGATTTATTTGTGGATGAAGAAAGGAGAAAAAGAAATGTAAAAAGATATGAAAAGATAAATAGTAACTGATATAAGATTTTAAGTAAAGGCAGAATTGTAAGTTGGGCTTCCTGGCTCAGTGGTAAAGAATCCGCCTGCCAATGCAAGAAGCATGGGTTGAATCCCTGGGTCAGGAAGATCCCCTGGAGAAGGAAATGGCAACCCACACCAGTATTCTCACCTGGAGAATCCCACAGACAGAGGAGCCATGTGGGCTACAGTCCATAGGGTTGCAAAGAGTCAGACACAACTAAAGTGACTTAGCACACATGAACACAAAAGAGCTGTTTAAAACTATCTTCATGGGTCACAGGACTGTACAGTCTCACTTCGTTTTGTTGTGCTTTACCTTAGTACACTTTGCAGATATGTATTTTTTTATAAATTGAAAATTGAATGTTTGTGGCAATCTTACATTGATCAAGTTCATCAGCATCATTTTTTTCCCAACAACATCTCTCACTTTATGTCTCTATGACACATTTTAGTAATTATGGCAATATTTTAAGCTTTTCATTATCATTATATTTATTATGGTGATTTGTGATCCGTGCTCTTTGATGTTACTACTGTAATTGTTTTGGGGCACTACAAACTGTGCCCATATCAGATGACTAACTTGCTAAATGTGTGTGTGCTGACTGCTCCACAGACAGGCCGTTCCCCCATCTCTCTCCCTCTCCTTGGGGCCTTCCTATTCCCTGACACACAACAGTATCAAAGTCAGGCCAATTAACAATTGTACAATGCCCTCCAAGTGTTCAAGTGAAAGAAAAAGTTACAGATCTCTCACTTTAAATCAAAAGCTAGAAATGATTAAGCTTAGTGAAGGCTAAAAACTAGGCTTCTTGTACCAGTTTAGCCAAGTTGTGAATGCAAAGGAAAAGTTCTTGAAGGAAATTGAAAGAGCTACTTCAGTGAACGCACGAATGATTAAAAAAAAAAAAAGGCAGCATAGCCTTATTGCTGATATGGAGAAGGTTGTAGTGGTCTGGATGGTAGATCAAACCAACCACAGCATTCCCTTAAGCCAAAGCCTGATTCAGAGCAAGGCCCTAACTTGCTTCGTTTCTGTGAAGGTTAAGAGAAGCGAGGAAGTTACAGAATTAAAATTGAAAGCTAGCAGAGTTTGGTTCATGAGGCTTAAAGAAATAACCAGTGCAAGGTGAAGCAGTAGGTACTGATAAAGAAACTGCAGCAAGTTATCCAGAAGATCTACCCAAGATAATTAATGAAGGTGTCTACATTAAACAGATTTTCAATATAGATGAAATAGCATTATATTGGAAGAAGATGCCATCTAGGATTTTCATAGCTAGATAGGAGAAGTCAATGCATGGCTTCAAAGCTTCAAAGGGCAGGCTGATCCTCTTGTTAGGCTAAAGTGGCTGGTGACTTTAAGTTGAAGCCAATGCTCATTTAAGATCCTGAAAAGGCCCTTCACAATTATGCTAAATCTACTCTGCCTGTGCTCTGTCAGTGGACCAACAAAGCCTGGATGCCAGCACATCTGTTGACAGCATGCTTTACTGAGTATTTTCAACTCACTGTTGAGACCTAGTGCCCAGAAAATAAAGATCCCTTTTAATATATTACTGCTTATTGACAAACAACTGGTCATCCAAGAGCTATGATGAAGATGTACGAGATTCATGTTTTCATGCCTGCTACACAACATCCATTTTAGGGTCCTTGGAACAAGGAGTAATTTTGCCTTTCAAGTCTTATGATTTGAGAAATACCTTGTAAGGTTATTGCTGCCATAGATAGTGATTCCTCTGATAGATCTGGGCAAAGTAAATTGAAAACCTTCTGGAAAGGATTCACCATTGCAAATATCACTAAGAACATGTGATTCATGGAAAGAGGTCAAAACATCAACATTTATAGGAATTTGGAAGTTGATTCTGACATTCATGGATGACTTTGAGGGGTTCAAGATTTCACTGGAGGAAATAACTGCAGATGTGGAAAAAACAAGAGAACTCAAATTAGAAGTGGAGCCTGAAGATGTGACTGAATTGCTGCAACGTCATGACCAAACATGGTTTCCCAAGTGACGCTAGTGGTAAAGAACCTGCCTGCCAATGCAGGAGACTCAGGTGTGGGTTTGATCCCTGGGTCAAAGATCCCTGGAGAAGGGAAATGGCAACCCACTCTAGCATTCTTACCTGGGAAATCCCATGGACAGAGGAGCCCAGGGACTACAGTCTTTGTGGTTGCAAAGAGTCGGACACAACTGAGCTACACACACACGACCAAACATGAACGAATGAAGAGTCGCTTCGCACAGAGAAGCAAAGGAAGCGGCTTCTTGAGATGGACCCTACTCCAGGTGAGGATGCTCTGATGATTGGTAAAATGACAACAAAAGAGTTTGATTAGTACATACATTTAGTTGATAAAGTAGTGGCAGAGTTTGAGAGAATTGACTCCAAATCTGAAAGAAGCTCTACAGTGGGTAAGATGCTATTAAATAGCATGGCAGGTTACAGAGAAATCATTTATACCAGGAAGAGTGAATCAATTCAAGCATCATCATTGTTTTAAGAAATTGTCACAGCCACCCAAACTTTTAGCAACCAACACTCTGATTTGTCAACCACTCTCAACACTGAGGCAAGACTCTCCGTCAGCAGAAATATTATAACTCATTGAAGGCTCAAATGATGGTTAGCATTTTTAAGCAATAAAGTATTTTAAAAATTATTATGCACATTTTTTTAGACATAATGTTATAATACAATTAACAGACTACAGTAAAAGCACAAGTAATTTTTATATGTACTGGGAAACCAAAAATTTTGTGTGACTTACTTTATTGTGATATTTGTTTTATTATGGTGGTCTAGAACTTTAAACTGAAATATCTCCAAGGTATTCTTGTATATTAATTAATAAAAATTTCATTGACTATTATAACTTTCAGTTCAGTTCAGTTCAGTCACTCAGTCGTGTCCGGCTCTTTGCGACCCCATGAATCGCAGCACGCCAGGCCTCCCTGTCCATCACCATCTCCCAGAGTTCACTCAGACTCGCGTCCATCGAGTCTGTGATGCCATCCAGCCATGTCATCCTCTGTCGTCCCCTTCTCCTCCTGCCCCCAATCCCTCCCAGCATCAGAGTCTTTTCCAATGAGTCAATTCTTTGCATGAAGTGGCCAAAGTACTGGAGTTTCAGCTTTAGCATCATTCCTTCCACAGAAGGAATTTCTTTCTCAGAAATCCCAGGGCTGATCTCCTTCAGAATGGACTGGTTGGATCTCCAGCAGTGATTTTTAAGAAGAAATATGGTCATCAGTAAGAGGATGATATAAGCTTCATAAAGGTGTTCTTGGAATGCATCCTGATAGAATCTTAGTCTGCTCCCATGGCAGGCATCAATAATCAATAACAGAACTCTTCCTCCATGAGCCTGACCTTTGCTAAGTAATCCTCAACACAATGCTCCTACTTCCCACAAAGAGTAGATTAGAATAGGCACACAAGTTGAAAACTATTTGCCATTCCAGATTTATTGTATGGTACTTCTGAAGCTCAAATGTAGAAGACAGACCATTGAATGCAGTGGAGAAAAAAATTGGCATAGTGTATGTCATGTGATATTTTTGGAAATATTATTAAATGTATTTTATTGCAAATGTATTTTTTTATATACTTCTGTGGCAAGTTTTTAGGGGGTGTAATTTCAACTTTCAGAAAAGTTGCACAAATGATACAAAGAATTGCTTTACACCTTTTATGTAGATTCACCAGTTGTGTATCTTTTTCTCTATTTGCTTTATCATTCTACCTATCCATTATCTCTGCCTGTCAATCTGTATAAACAGAGATTTTTCTGAGCCAGTTGAGAGAACGCTGTAGCCATCATGCTCCTCTGCTCTTTTACTTAAAGTATTATTGTCACTAATTTAAAAAATCTCTATGATAATGGCTCAGATGGTAAAGCATCTGCCTGAAATGTGGGAGACCTGGGTTCAATACCTGGGTTGGAAAGATCCTCTGGAGAAGGAAATGGCAACCCACTCCAGTACTCTTGCCTGGAAAATCCCGCGGATGGAGGAGCCTGGTAGGCTACAGTCCATGTGGTCACAAAGAGTCGGACACAACTGAGCGACTTCACTTTCGTGGTAATATTGACTTTCTTTCTCTTTTGGTGTACAGTTCTATGTGTTTAGTACATGTAATCAAGCCATGGTCGGGATACTAAATGGTTCCATTACCACAAAGCTTTTCTCATGTTGCCCCATCCCTACCCCTAAACCCTGGCAATTTAAAAATGAGTGAAATCTGTAATCCTTTGGTACAGTTTTGTCTTTTCCATGAAGTCATATAAATGCAATTATGCAAATATAACCTTTTGAGATGGGCTTATTTCACTTAGCACATTTTGAGATTTATTCTTATTGTATGTAACAGTCATTTTTCCTTTTATATTTTCTGAGTATTGCAATATATGGAAGTACTACAGCTTATCCATTCTCACACTGATGCATTTGGGGTGGTTCTGTTTTTGGCAATCATGAATAGACTTGTGATAAACATTCATGTAAAGGTTTTTAAGCAAGAAGTTTGAATTTTCTCTACTGTAAATATCTAGGCGTGAGTGAAGTTACTGGGTCATATGGTTGGTGTATATCTAAATTAATAAGAAACTACTGAATTATCTTCTAAGAGCTTCCCTGATAGCTCAGCTGGTAAAGAATCCACCTGCAATGTGGGAGATGTGGGTTCAATCCATGGGTTGGGAAGATCCCCTGGAGAAGGGAAAGGCTACCCAGCTCCAGTATTCTGGTCTGGAGAATTCCATGGACTCTATAGTCCATGGGGTCGCAAAGAGTTGGAGATGACTGACTTTCACTTTCACTTTTAAACTATTTTCTCAGACAACTTTTATTTTTTGTATAACTACTAGAAATGTATGTAGAGTTCAATTGTTATGCATCCTTGTTAGCACCTAATTTTGTCTTTTTTTTTTTTTTTAGTTTTAACCATTTAGTAAGTGTGTAATTGTATTACATTGTGGTTTTAATTTGTACTACTGGCTAGCGATGATAAGCATCTTTTCATGTGTTTATTTGCTACTTGTATATTCATCTTTCATAAAATATTCAGATCTTTCACTCATTTTTAAATTGGGTAGTTTATTTTATTATTGCTGATTTTGAGAGTTTTTTCAATATTCAATCCTTTGTTGAATATCTGATTTGATGTTGAAGCTGAAACTCCAATACTTTGGCCACCTGATGCGAAGAGCTGACTCATTTGAAAAGACCCTGATGCTGGGAAAGATTGAAGGTGAGAGGAGAAGGGGATGACAGAGGATGAGAGGGTTGGATGGCATCACCGACCTGATGGACATGGGTTTGGGTGAACTCTGGGAGTTGGTTGATGGACAGGGAGGCCTGGCGTGCTGTGGTTCACGGGGTCGCAAAGAGTCAGACACGACTGAGTCACTGAACTGAACTGAAGTAAGTTATTAACTTTGATGAAGTCCAGCTTATTTTTTCTCTTCTGGATTGTGCTTTTGGTGTCATATTTAATAACTCTTTGCCTAATGCAAATTATGAAGGTTTTCTTCTGAAAGTTTTAGGTTTTAACTTTGGAAATGTTTTACGAGGTACAAGGCTTAGATTGATAATTATATATATGTGTGGGTTTCGATCTGTTTGCTGATTGTTTCAAAACCATTTGTTGAAAAGACTGTCCTTTCTCCAATGAATTACCTTTATACTTTTGCCCATATTTGAGTGGTCTACTTTTGAGGTTTTTATTCTCTTCCATTGATCTCTGTATTTTTCTTTGCAATGCCATACTGCCTTTATATTCTGTTTGCTTTACACTGTACACTGTATACTTTATAACTCTGTAGCTTTATGCATACATGCTAAGTCACTTCAGTTGTCCCTGACTCTTTGTGATCCCGTGGACTGTAACCCACCTAGGTGCTCTGTCCATGGATTTTCCAGGCAAGTATACTGGAGTGGGTTTCCATGCCCTGCTACAAGGAATCCTCCCCACCCAGGGATCAAAGAACCGTCTCATAGGTCTCCTGCATTGCCAAGGAGGTTCTTTATCACTGGCGTCAACTGGGAAGCCTTGTAGCTTTATAATAAGTGTTAAAATTTGGGTAGTGTGAATCCTCCAACTTTATTCTTTTAAAAATTGTTCTGGATATTCAAGTTCCTTTAATTTTCCTTATAAATTTTAGACTCAGCTTGTCTGTCACTACAAAAAATCTCGCTGGAATTTAATTGGAATTACATTAAATCTATAGATAAATCAAGGAGAATTAGCATGTTAAACTGATTCTTTCAATCTATCATCATATTGATAGAATGTATCTCCACTTAACTAGGTCTTTTCTGATTTATAAGCTTTCTTACTTTTATTATTTCTCGTCTATCTGGAAAACTTTAATTGACACTCTTTTAGAGCAAGTCTGATAATGATATATTTTCTCAATCATTTTATCATCTGAGAATATCTTTATTTTAGCTACATTCCTGAAAGATATTTTAACTGGGTATAGAATTATGCGTTGAAAGCTGTTTTCTTTCAGCATTTTAAAAACGTTTCACTGCCTCCTGGCTCTCGTGGTTTTTAGTGAGAAGCATGAAGTCAGTCATTCAGGGTTTCCCTGGTGGCTCAGATGGTAAAAAATGTGCCTGCAATATGGGAAATCTGGGTTCCGTCCCTGGATCAGGAAGATCCCCTGGAGGAGGAAATGGCTAGCCACACCAGTATTCTTGCCTGGAGAGTCCCATGGAGAGAGGAGCCTGACAAGCTACAGTCCATGGAGCTGGATGCAGCTGAATGACTAACAAAAATGATGACGATGAAGTCATTTGGATCAAAATTATGATTCTCAAGAGGCAGGTCAGATGGGCTGGTATTCCCATCTCTTTCAGAATTTTCCACTGTTTATTGTGATCCACACAGTCAAAGGCTTTGGTAGAGTCAATAAAGCAGAAATAGATGTTTTTCTGGAACTCTCTTGCTTTTTTGAAGATCCACATGCACAACTCAGAGATGAGCCCAGGAGTTCATGCAGTTTTTAAGGCATGGCTTTCTGAAACTTCCTTCTCTCTACGCCTCCCCTCCAGGGAAATCTTTCCTGCTCTCAGGCACCCCTTTCCTGGTCTTCTGACTAGAAAGTCATGGCTTTCGTTTCCCTGATGTGTTGTGCCCTGCCCACATCTCTGTCTGCTCCTGGGACCTCATAGTCAGAGATCAGGGAGAAAAGAGCAACAGGGATCCCTCTTACACTCTTGAATCCATGGTTTCTTTGCTCAGAGAGAAGGGTTTCCTCTCTCTAAGTTTTAGTCATTTGTTCTGCTGTTGTTGCCTCTGTGTCACTGTAGGATTAAATAGGGGCTGGGACAAGAGAAGGAATGAAAAACCCAGAGGATTTCCCTCAGTCTTTCTGACCCATAAGAGGCCATTCTAATTCTCTTCTTGGACAAGAAAGAGAGGACTTTTGGAGCACTTTCCATCTGCTCTGGTATATACTTGTGGATTTTAGGTTGTCTTTGAATTCAGCCTGGGAGAAATAGATTTCAGAAAACTACCCCCAGTTTAGTGGTTCTCAGGTATTTGTTTGTCTTTCCCAGTCTACCAGTTGCCATTGACTTTTCAAAGTCCTCCATACACTGTCTTTAAAGGACTTAATTGCATTCGGTGGGAGAGAGAGTGGGGTATGCTGTCTCCATTTCATTTGGAACTCAGAGAGTTCTTTGATCTTAAGTACTTTGATGTTGTATCTCTCTTTCTTTCTTATTTATTTATTTATGTTTGCTGTGCCACATGGCTTGTGGGTTTTTAGTTCCCTGACCAGGGATCAAATGCAGGCACTCAGCAGTGGAAGCACAGAGTTCTTATCACTAGACCACAAGCGAATTCCCTCAGTGTAATATTTCTTAAGATGAAGGACTTTCTCTTATATGAATACTTTTTAATAATCAAAATCAATAAACATTTTTATAATACTATTATCTGACCCATAGTCCATATTCAAATTTTATCAGTTGCCCTAATGATTACAGTTTATAGTTTTTCTTTTCCCTGACTGAAAAACATGCATTATATTTTGCCATCATGTTTCTTTATTTTCCTTTAATCTAGCACAGTTCTTTAGCCTTCTTCTGCCTTTTGTGCCCTTGATATTTTAAAGAATACAGACAGGTTATTTTATGGGATATCTTTAAGTTTGTGTTCGATGTTTCCTAATGATTAGGTTCAGGTTATGTATTGTTGGCAGAAACATGATGTGAGATGTTGTGTTCTTCTTGACATACATTACAGGAGATACATGATGTCTCTGTGGACCATTGTTGGGCTGTTATCTTTGATCACTCAGGTAAGATGTTGCTTAACGGTTTTCTCTAAAGTTAATATTTTGTGTCTTTAGGGACTGGATTCAATTATGAATATGACTACCACACTATAAGGAAAACTCTAGACCAGCGGTATCCTATAGAACAATCTGTGATAGTGGAATGTTTATCTCTGCACTGTCCAATATGCTAGCATTTAGAAATGTGGCTAGTGCAACTGAGAACATTTGAGGAGTATAGTTTGAAGTTGAAAGTGTCCAGAGAAATACCATTTCCTAAAGCTATGGTTTTTCCTGTGGTCATGTATGGATGTGAGAGTTGGACTGTGAAGAAGGCTGAGTGCCGAAGAATTGATGCTTTTGAGCTGGGGTGTTGGAGAAGACTCTTCAGAGTCCCTTGGACTGCAAGGAGATCCAACCAGTCCATTNCACAGCTGAGTCTCCCAAATTTGCTGGCATATGGAGGGCAGTACACTCAGAGCATCTTCTTTTAGAATTGTAAATATCTCAACTGAATTCCATCACCTCCTCGAGCTTTGTTTGTAAGTATGCTTCCTAAATCCCCCTAGAATTTGTATTATAGGACGTCCAGCTCTAGGTGAATGATCACACCATCGTGCTTAACTGGGTCATGAAGATCCTTTGGGCATAGTTCATATATTTATTCTTCTAACCTCTTATTAATAGCTTCTGCTTCATTTACATCCATTCCATTTCTGTCCTTTATTGTGCCCATCTTTGCATGAAAATTTCCCTTGGTATCTCTGATTTTCTTGACAAGATCAATAAGCTTTCCAATTCTATTTATTTCCTTTATTTATTGGCTTTGATAACTGTGGAAGCTTTTATCTCTTTTTACTCTTCTTTAGGCCTCTGCATCCAAATGTGTAGTTTTACTTTTTCTCTTTTCATTTAGCTTTGCTTCTCTTCNTAAGCTTTCCAATTCTATTTATTTCCTTTATTTATTGGCTTTGATAACTGTGGAAGCTTTTATCTCTTTTTACTCTTCTTTAGGCCTCTGCATCCAAATGTGTAGTTTTACTTTTTCTCTTTTCATTTAGCTTTGCTTCTCTTCTCAGCGCTTTGTGAGGCCTGGTAACTTTACCATTTTGCATTTCTTTTCTATACAGATTTTCTTGATCTTTTCTTCCTATATAATATCACAAACCTCCATCCATAGGTTTCGAGGCCCTCATCTATCAGATAGACTCCCCTGTATCTATTTATTACTTCCACTATATAATCATAAGGGTTTTGATTTTAAATATGTAGAATATATTAATTCTCTATTTCATGTAGGGAAATCTTCACCAAATATTTTCATCAAATAAATACAGAAAACTCTATACGTTATTCGGGAAATACATTAAATATTGTTGTTTGAGTTTTCCCCTTTAGCTCAGACCTTAATTTCTGAATCAGGTAAAATTATCTTTGTTATGTAAATTTGGACAGTGTTTCACATGTGAAAATTTGAGATTTCATATTTCATATGAGAACATTTCCAGCCAGATTGTTAGATGTGAAAGAGACAGAATTTCAAGTCGCATATCTGAAGACTTTAATTCAAACTTTCTTGATGGAAATATAGAGAATTTCAGAGCTCATGTATGAAATCTGTGGGCAAATTCTATATTTCTTAAAGGAAAATTAACACAGGTTTTTCAAATATTAGAGAATATTCAGTATTTCATGAACAAAAACTTCACAAATATTTTCAAATTACAAATATGAAAAAAAAATCCACATTTCATGTGACAATGTTGGGCTATGTGTTATAGATAACATTTTTATTTCCTGTCAAAGAATCTGCATCCAGATTTTCATTACTCTAATGTAAAAATTTCCACATTTTCTGAAGAATATTTTGTGTCTATACTTTCATGTATGATGTACAGAGAATTCTGTATTTTAAGTTGGTAATACTTTCTCCAGATTTGTATGTGTGAATAATAGAGAATTTTATGCTTCACATCCTGAAATCTGCCTCTAGAGTTTCATATAAGAAACTGAGAATTTCATGTTTTGTGTAGGACACTCTCATTTCAGATGTCTACACTTAAAACAGACAATAATTTCATCAAGAAATGCCTTACTTACTATGTTTCTTCTGTCATTACAGTTTCATCATTGGGATTACTAAGTTTATTCATATCTCCCACATAAATTTTGTTTCTACTAGATTTTTATTTTTTCATAGTATTCTCTGCACAGAAGTTAAATAAGCAGTTCAACAATACAAACCTTTGACTTATTCCTTTCCCAATTTTGAATCAGTTCATTGTCCCATGTCCAATCCTAACTGCTGCACCTTCACTAGCATACACGTTTCCCGGGAGACATATAAGGTATTATCTTATTCTTATCTCTAACAAATTTACAAAATTATTATTTTTATTATTTTGGTTTTTATTTGGTTTGCAGTGTCCAAGTCATTAGCAGAGACAGTTAAGCAGATATAGATGACTGTAAGCTATTTCCTTGNATAAGGTATTATCTTATTCTTATCTCTAACAAATTTACAAAATTATTATTTTTATTATTTTGGTTTTTATTTGATTTGCAGTGTCCAAGTCATTAGCAGAGACAGTTAAGCAGATATAGATGACTGTAAGCTATTTCCTTGCTTATTCTATTATACAAACACCAACTTATATGTACCTTTTATGATTAAATAATTAACTACACGTTCCTGTGTTTGTTGGTTTTGTTATTTTCTTTTTTGGTCATTGTTGCTGTTGTCGTTCTCTCTCTTTTTCAAGTATTCAAGTACCAACTGGTAATTTCCCATGAACTTGTCATCTTATTCTACGTGAATTAAATTATGCCCATGGTAGTCTCTGACATTTAATAGCCACTGAATGGAGTTACACTTCAAGATCCGAAAGCAGTCATCTGTACTCTGGGAGAAAATGTCAGGAACGTCAAAAAAATAGCTAGATATATTCAAGTGCTGACTTTTTGAGCCCAATTATGCTATTATATTTTATGTGGAAAGTTCTGCATTTCTTCATAACAATGACAATTACTCATTAAGAGAAATTCCCAAGTGGGAAAGAAAAACAACAACAACACAATATGCTTGATTGAATGTTGGAAGTTAAAGTAGTATCAGTTACATGTGTATGTAAGCAATGTCCCATCAAACAGATTAATCCAGGGCAACTAATGTTTCCCGTTTTACTGTCAAGGAAAAAATAATAATAGAGATTGCCCAGAAAAACTGACAAGTTCAAAGGAGGCAGAATTATAGGCAGATGTGAAATGCAACTCTCTCAAAGAATGAACCACAAATAATACTTCTACACGGACAATAGTTTTCAAACAGCACCAGATAAATACTAGCAGAAGACCCTGATCACCAGAGTGTCCCATGTGGCTTCCAGATATGCCTGTGTAGAATTAAGATGTGAGAAGGAGGATAAGAGGAAGCAAAACAAAACTTATGCCTTGTGGTGGGAGATGGAGAACCAGGAAAGAGATTTCAAGAATCAGGCAGCTCCTTCTCAAAAGGATAAATTACTTTGGACTGAAAGGAAACAAGTTAAAACAGCTGATGAAATATAATTTGGATAAAGCGAGAGTCACACAGACAATGTGTGTCATGGCCCTGTATGGCTCAAACTACNTCCAACTCTTTGTGACCCCATGGACTGTAGCCTACCAGGCTCCTCCATCCATGGGATTCTCCAGGCAAGATACTGGAGTGGGTTGCCGTTTCCTTCTCCAAAATACTGTTTACCACTGAAAAAACCGAAGATCCTTAGAGAACTGGCTGTCTCCTGACCTGGAACAGGAAATGTATAGTGTGAGTCTACGCATCACAATGGAAAGTGAAGGAGCTCTAGAGTTGGATAGAGTTGCATCAGTAGTGCTTAGGAGCCAACTTGAAAGGTTTCCATGACAGAAGAATAATCATTGAAGGATTAAAACACAATTTATATATTAAAATTCACAAGTTAAAAATGACACCAAACAAAACACTGTTTTTATATTTCTAATGATGCTCTTTTTTGACCAGATTTTTTTTTAACCTGAATATAGTCAGATTCGTTCACAATTTTCTAATCATGACTTCCATCCAGACCCCTTTCTGCTTAACTTCACCACTAAAGATGAATGGGGCTTCTTTCTAGATCCTGTTTGAAATATCCAAATCAAAGGTTCTGGAACATTATTCTCACTCTTCAAACCAGTCAACATGGCCAAATAGATGAACGCTTATGACCAGTCAAGTTGTGGCAGGTGGAGTAAGGTGGGGGAAAGGCTGTTACCAGAAGGGAAAGTAGAGAACAAAAAAATTGTAACAAAGAGGAAGTGGAGGAAGGGAAAAGATCTTTTGTGAACACACAGTTTACCTATAGCCCCACTCCAGTACTCTTGCCTGGAAAATCCCATGGACAGAGGAGCCTGGTGGGCTGCAGTCCATGGGGTCGCTAGGAGTTGGACACGACTGAGTGACTTCACTTTCACTTTTCACTTTCATGCGTTGGAGAAGGAAATGGCAACTCACTCCAGTGTTCTTGCCTGGAGAATCCCAGGGACGGGGGAGCCTGATGGGCTGCCATCTCTGGGGTGGCACAGAGTCGGACACGACTGAAGTGACTTAGCAGTAGCAGCAGCAGCCCATCCTTAAATGATGTGTTTAATTCGCAGCCAAGAATCTTATTCAGAGGTTCCTAACCAAAAACACTTGACCCTGAGCGATGATAGACTAGACTCTGATTCATGAGTCAACCTGCAGGTGCCCGTCTTTAAATGCGTCTTGCCAGCTATCTCTTACCTGAATCTGTTATGGCTCTTGTGTTTCAATGAGGACTATTCCTGTTGGGTATTACAAGATACAAAAAGGTTACACAGTTGCATGATTTTGTCTAACTTCACTGTGACATTTATGAGATTGCTTCTTGACAGTGACCATGGCCAGAGTCCCTCTGATAAATTAATTTTGTCTTATACCATCCTTAGTTATTCTCTTCAGAGGCTCAGGTACTTCAGAATTTACTGGTATTAATTCACCCCAATAAAAAAATCTTTTTTTTTTAATTTAGCTTCACATTCATTGTGCTTCTTAAAGTCAATTTTATCATCAGAACTTCTGAAATTGCCAGAGTACAAAGATGAATGTCAGAATGTCAAGAGTTTTTTAATGAATTCTGACAAGACAGAAAAGGTCAAAGCAGATTTCTTCAACATGTTCAGATGTCCTGATTATAACGATTTTTATAAGAGTATTTAGGCTATCCCTTAAAATGACTGCAGAATTCTGCTATACTTGATGGGTCAAATTTTGCCTGGAATACTCTTCTCTCTAGTGCCCCCAGCTTCTGCCCTGCTAGCCTCCTCATCCTGCTCTTGGGTGTGATAGCACCTGCCAGAAGTCTTTCCAGGATCCCAAGATATAGCCATTTTCCCCTTCTAATATCCTCTTCATGCTCAGCCTTTGCCTCTATTGTAGCACTAAGTTGTAATTACACTATGTTGTAATTGCCTGTTCATTTGATTTTTCACTGTAAGACCAGCTTCCTGGGGCCGAAGACTGAACCTAGAATGAGGCCCCCCTGAAGCTAGCACAACACCTACCAAAAGCACTGTGCATTTGTAAGATTAAGGGACATTCTCAAAACAACTGACCTGTGTATTCTGTAAAAGTGTCAAGGTCATGAAAGACTGAGAAACGATCCCAGATCACAAGAGATTGAGAAGCCTTGACTCTAATCCTGTTTTGGACCCTGAACCAGAAAGGGAACATTAATGAGACAACTGGCAATATCTGGATAAGCCCATAGGCTAGTGAATAGTAGTTAATAAATGTTAATCTCCCGGTTTTGGTCACTGTACTGTGGTTTTGTAAGATAACATTTGGGACAGGTTAAACTTGAGAGCTTTTATAGCCCTAGGTGCCTCAAATGCCAAGTTATTACCAAGTTCTGAGCAGTTTAATTAATAAATGGTGTCCATGACCACAACCTTATGTAATCCTTTCTTTGCTATTTACTCTTGAGCTTTGTTCCATTCACTTTCAGATTATTTCAGATTATTGTTAGATTTAATGAGCACCCCCTGAGTGCCTGCTGTGTGCCAGGCACAGTGATAAGAACTTAGGGTAGATGCAGATGTGGTAAGATGTGATCCTCATCCTCAGAGAGGAGTGTGAGTCACAGAGGAGATCCAAGCAAAAAGCAAATGAAAGGTAGTGATACAGTGAGAAATGTGCAACTGTTCCCCAAATACCAAATTGGGACAAGACTTGGAAGGCATCATGCTAAGTGAAATTAAGTCAGATAAATACAGCATAATCTCATATGTGGAATTTTTTTAAAAAGAGCTTATAGATACAGAGAACAGATTCGTGGTTGCCAGAGTGCCGGAGGCAAGGGCGTGGGGTGGGCAAAATCAGTGAAGGGGGTTAAAAAGATACAAATTTCCAGTTATAACATAGATAAGTCTTGGGAACACAATATATAGCATGGTGACTATTACTAATAACATTGTTATTCTCATTGCTTGTGGTGTCTGACTCTTTGTGACCCCATGGAATTTAGCCACCAGGCTCTTCTGTCCATAGGATTTCCCAGGCAAGAATATTGGAGTGGTTGCCATTTCCTTCTCTAGGGAATCTTCCTGACCCAGGGATAGAACCTGTGTCTCCCACAATGGCAGGAGGATTATTTACCACTGAGCCACTAGGGAAGCTTTTATAGCTAATAATACTGTATTGTTTATTTGAAAGTTACTGAGAGAGTTGATCTTAAAAGTTCTCATCACAACAAAAAAATTTTAACTATGTGTGGTGATAGATGTGAACTAGATTTATTGTGTAATCTCTTCACAACATATACAAATATCAAGTTATTATGTTGTACACCTGAAGATAATACAATTTATATGTCAATTGTACCTCAATTAAAAGAAAAGAGCCAGCGCAGAAAAGCGAGGACTTTCCTGAGAGGACAGAGGCTTCCCCAAAGAGGTGATATGTAAACTGGGTCTTGAGAAATAAATAAATAAATTTACCAGCAGACAAAATTGGGAAGAACATTCCAGGTACAACTTGTATAGGATCTCAGAGGCAAGAAACAGCAAAGTGAGTTCAGTACAGCTAAAATAAAAAGCATCCACAGAAGAGTGGATTCCTTTTAGTAGCTTTATTGGGATATAATTCACATCTCATAAAATTCACCCATTTAAAGGGTACACTTCAGTGGTTTTTAGTATAGTCACAAAGTTGTACAACTATCATCACTATCTAATTTTAGGATATTTCATTAGCCCCTAAATGAAATACCATACCCATTAGCAATCACTTCCCATCCTCACCCCCCACACCCTCAGCCCTAAGCAACCACTAATCTACTTTCTGCCTCCAAAGATTTGCCTATTCTGGACATTTCATATTACAGAATCATACAGTATATGGTCTTTTGTGGTTCTTTCGTTTACCATAATGTGTTCAAGGTTCATCTGTTCTGTAGCATAGATTAGTACTTTATTCCTTTTCATTGCCAAGTAATACTCCAGCGTATGGATACATCACATTTTACTTATGGACATTTAAGTTGTTCCCACTTTTTGGTTGTTATTAAGAATGCTGGTATAAGCATTAATGTTTTTATATAGGCATACTTTTTCATTTCTCTTGAATATAGATTTAGAAGTTGAATTGCTGGGTTTTATGATAACTCTGTATATCAAGGCTGTGTATTGTCACCCTGCATATTTAACTTATATGCAGAGTACATCATGAGAAACGCTGGACTGGAAGAAACACAAGCTGGAATCAAGATTGCTGGGAGAAATATCAATAACCTCAGATATGCAGATGACACCACCCTTATGGCAGAAAGTGAAGAGGAACTAAAAAGCCTCTTGATGAAAGTGAAAGTGGAGAGTAAAAAGGCTGGCTTAACGCTCAACATTCAGAAAACAAAAATCATAACATCCGATCCCATCATTTCATGGGAAATAGATGGGGAAACAGTGGAAACAGTGTCAGACTTTATTTTGGGGGGCTCCAAAATCACTACAGATGGTGATTGCAGCCATGAAATTAAAAGACACTTACTCCTTGGAAGGAGTAGATAGCATATTCAAAAGCAGTGACATTACTTTGCTGACTAAGGTCCATCTAGTCAAGGCTACGGTTTTTCTTGTGGTCATGTATAGTTGTGAGAGTCGGACTGTGAAGAAGGCTGAGCACCAAAGAATTGAAGCTTTTGAACTGTGGTGTTAGAGAAGACTCTTGAGAGTCCTTTGGACTGCAAGGAGATCTAACCAGTCTATTCTAAAGGAGATCAGCCCTGGGTGTTCTTTGGAAGGAATGATGCTAAAGCTGAAACTCCAATACTTTGGCCACCTCATGCGAAGAGTTGACTCATCGGAAAAGACTCTGATGCTGGGAGGGATTGGGGGCAGGAGGAGAAGGGGACGACAGAGGATGAGATGGCTGGATGGCATCACTGACTCGATGGATATGAGTCTGAGTGAACTCCAAGAGTTGGTGATGGACAAGGAGGCCTGGCGTGCTGCGATTCATGGGGTCGCAAAGAGTCGGACACGACTGAGCAACTGAACTGAACTGAACTGAACTGATGATAACTCTGTTTACTTTTTGAGGAATTATCAGTCTTCCAGAGTGGCTACACTGGTTTATTAATACATCCCCACCAGCTATATATGAAGATTCCAAATGCTTTACAACTTTACACTTCTTATTGTCTGTCTTTCTTATTATAGCCATGCTAGTGGGAGTGAAGTGGCATGTTAAGCTTTCTAAGACCTGCTGTAACAAATTCCCACAAACTGGGTCATTTAAAGCAAGAGAAATTTATTCTTTCACGGTTTTGGGTACTAGAAGTCTTTAATCAAAATGTCAGCAAGGTCATGGTTTCTCTAAAGCCTCTAACAGAAAACCATATTCTTCTCTTAGTTCCTTGTGTTGCCAGTAATCCTTAGCAGTCCAGTCCTAGTATGTACATCACTTCAATCTCTGACTCTCTTATTACACAGTGCTCCCCTGTCTCTTTCTCTTATCCAGTCATATTTGTTTAAGACCACCCTAATCAAATGTGTGCTTCCCTTGTGGCTCAGACAGTAAAGTGTTTGCCTGGAATGCAGGAGACCTGGGTTCGATCCCTGGGTCGGGAAGATCCCCTGGAGAAGGAAATGGCAGTCCACTCCAGTACTATTGCCTGAAAATCCCATGGACAGAAGAGCCTGGTAGGCTACAGTCCATGGGGTCGCAAAGAGTCGGACACGACTGAGCACACTTTCNCTGGGTCGGGAAGATCCCCTGGAGAAGGAAATGGCAGTCCACTCCAGTACTATTGCCTGAAAATCCCATGGACAGAAGAGCCTGGTAGGCTACAGTCCATGGGGTCGCAAAGAGTCGGACACGACTGAGCACACTTTCTTTCCTTCACCCTAATCCAATACAATCTCATCTTGAGCTGCGCATCTGCAAATAAGACTCTATTTGCAAATAAGGTCATAGTCACAGGTTTCAAAGTTAGAATTTCATATCTTTTGGGAGGACACAATTTAACCTACAAGTTATATCACATTTCCCAAGTGGCAAATATTGCTTAGCATCTTTTCATGTGCTTACTGGCCACTTATATGTATATCTTCTTTGGAGAAATGTCTATTCAAATACTTTGCCAATTTTTAACTGAGCTATCTATCTTTTTATTCTTGAGTTGTAAGAATTCTTCATATATTCTGGACCTTTATCAGATATTTGATTTATATTTTCTCCCATTCTGTGAGCGATCTTTTCATTTTTTGATAGTGCTTTTTGAGACCCAAAAGGGTTTAACTTTGACGAAGTTCAGTTTACCTATTTTTCCTTTTGTTACTTGGGCTTTGGTGTAATATCTAGAAACTATTGACTGATTCAAGGTCATAAAGATTTATGCCTTTTTTTCTTCTAATAGTTTTATAGCTTTATAATATCTTACATTTCAGTTTCTGATCTCTTTTGAGTTAAGTGTATATGGCATGTGATACGGATCCAAATTCATCTTTTGCAGGGGTATAGCCAGTTGTCCCAGCACCATTTGTTGAAAATTATATTCTCCTCCCATTAAATTGTCTGGACACCATTGCAATATGAATTAAATGTATGGACTTGTTTCTGGACTCAGTTCTCCTTCATTGATCTGTACATCTATCATTTTGTTGACTCTACTATTTGATTATTGTGGATCTGAGATCTGGAAGTGTGAAACCTCCAACTTTATTCCTATTTTTAAAAATTGCTTTAGTTCTTCTTTTTTTTTTTTTTTTTTTTNAAAGGGGATGGAAAGAATATGTTAGGAGTTTGGGATTAACATACACACACTGCTATATACAAAACAGATAAACAACAATATATAGCACAGGAAACTCTACTCAGTATCTTGTAATAACCTATAAGGGAAAAGGACCTGAACGAGAATTGATGTATATATTGTTGTTGCTGTTTAGTCACTGTTTGACTCTTTCGTGACCCCATGGACTGTACCTGCCAGGCTCCTCTGTCCAGGATTTTTCCCAGGCAAGAATACTGGAGCGGGTTACCATTTCCTTCTCCAGGGGATCTTCCTAGCTCAGGGGTCAGACCTGAGTCTCCTGCATCGGTAGGCAGGTTCTTTACCACTGGGCCACCAGGGAAGTATTTCATATATATAACTGAAGCACTATGATGTACATGTGAAACGAATACCTCAATTAAAATTTTTTTCAATAAAAATAAATAACTGAATAGTAGCCAAGACTCAATCTTGTTANTCTTTACCACTGGGCCACCAGGGAAGTATTTCATATATATAACTGAAGCACTATGATGTACATGTGAAACGAATACCTCAATTAAAATTTTTTTCAATAAAAATAAATAACTGAATAGTAGCCAAGACTCAATCTTGTTAGTGTTGACGGTGTGGTACCGATATGGCAGGGGGGAAATCCCTGCAGGCTCAGGGGAAAGTAGGACTTCAGCTGGGCATTGAAAGGTGAATGGGCACCAGCTGGAGAGCGGCAACAGGGATATGGTAGTGACGGTCAGAGGGGAATCAGTGGACTTGAAGCAGAAATACGCCCACATGTGGTGTTGTTATGCAAGACCAGACTTTTTGAATCATCAGGTCCCTGGAGCAGGTTGAGGGGAAGCAAGACTGCACCCCACAGTGGCCAAGACCTTGGGCTCTGGGATCTGCCACCAACAGCCAGTTTCGGCCCTCTCCTGGCCCCTCCACTTCCTAGACACATGGCCCTGGGACATTGATTTAACTTCTCTCGGGCTCTGATTTCCTCAGTCATAAGCTACCTTCCTCACTGGGCAGCAATGAGGGATTTTGATTCATTACTATCAGCATAGTGAGTGCCAACTCTCTGCTAAACTCTGTTCTAGGTCCTTGGGATACATCTGCAAACAAAAACAGACCAATATCCTGTGGCGTCCCACAAGGTTTAGCATGACTCCACCCACAGAAAGTGCTCAGAACAGTGCCTGGGACCCAAGAAACACTCAAGACATTTCATAAGACTAAAAGGAGATCGGGGCAGAATGATGGAGTGCATTCATAATAACACCTTTTCTAAGGGAGTTAAATCACCAGTTTGTCACCTGAATCACCCAATAAAGGAAATCAAACTCGATGACTGGATCTTTTGCCCAGAGGCCTCTGTGCTTCCTGAGAAACAGGGTAAGTGAAACCTTAGCGTGACCCACTCAGAGAGTAAATAGGAACGAAAATGTCCCGGCAGGCCCGGGAGAGCCTTGTGGGATGCTCTGCCGTCTGACGCACACAGGGAGAAACTCCATCATTTTAGCAAATTACTGCTTTGTGTTTATGTAAAGAAAGAACTTGTGCTCTGGCTGTGAATGAGTCACAGACTTTAAGCGGAACCAGATTTCCCAAGTTCCATTATCTTTTCACTCAATAGCTTTGTCCCAAATGGAGCTCTTTGCTTTCAGATGAATGTCTGCCAAGTTTTTTTTTTTTTTTTTTTAACTCTTCTCTCAAAGAAAATTTCACTTTAGAGCCTATAGCATCTCCATTCTAGTCCAACAGAGGAAAAGCATGCCTCTGAAAGGCTGAGCAAGCAGGTGGGGAAGGGAAGACTTCCTCCAAAGTGTGGCCACTGTGTAGATGCAGGCACGTGCCCTTGTTTCCATAGACTAGAGTTAATTCAGCAATATGTCTTCTGAACATGAATTCTGATTTGGGAAACTTCAATCCTGGTGTGTTCTTTGAAACTTTGTTCCTTCCTTCTCTCCCTCCCTTCACCTTTCTTTCTTATTCCTTCTTCCCTTCATTCTCTCTCTCTTTGTTCTTTCTATTATTTGAAAGCAATGATTGCAGGGACATTCATTCTTGCTGCTCACCACCCCATTTCCCAAGTCCTCTCAACTATACAGAGAGAATAAGGATAGAGTAAGAATGCAGCCAGGGGAAGGTTTAGCCACGAATATAACTGCAATAAGGCAGAAATATTTCTAGCCTGAGTGTATTCACATGTGCATCTGTACAAATTTCAGGCACCCTCACGGACACCTCCCTGTCTGTGTTCTGTCATACTTCCTGGGAAAAAAAAATATCCCTGAAACGGAAGTAAAAACATCAAAAATCGATATGAGATTCCCTTTCTCCCCAAGGTACCTTAGGTCTAATAATGGTAGTGTTAGGAGAAAGCAGTGGAGAAGGAGAAGGGGGAGGAAGTCAGTCGGTTAGTCAGTTCAGTCGCTAAGTCACTTCCGACTTTTTGTGACCCCATGGGCTGCAGCACGCCAGGTTTCCCTGTCCATCACCAACCCCCGGAGTTTGTTCAAACTCATGTCCTTCGAGTCTGAGATGCCGTCCAACCACCTCACCCTTTGTTGTCCCCTTCTCTTCCTGCCTTCAGCCCAGCATCAGGGGGAGGAAGGGGGAGAGAAAAGAGTCCTCCCTGCTGTGTGCCTGCTGGGTTAGGGCTCTGAATGCCTGCTCACCTACAAGAGCAGGTGGGAATCTTGGGAGCTGGCTCAGCTGAGGGCACTGAGGTTTCTCCAGCAGGTGGCGCTAGACTAATCTTATTGCCATCAGAGATGCCTTCCATCAGCCGGGGGTAATAAATCACACACCTGAATTCTTTACCTGGGTTCACTGGTTTCCTTAAGGGCTACATAAGGATGGAACCCCCACAGCCATCCTAAGGCAAGAAAAGGAACTCTCACTTTTGGATATCCACTAAATTCTAGACACAGACTTTCAGTCCTCCCAACAAGCCCCCAAGGTCAGTATTACCTCAGTTTACAAATGAGGAACCCATACTCAGAGAGCGTAAGTACATTGCCCCACATCAGACTTTCTGAGGATGCAGAATGAAGACTGGAAACTAAGTCCATGATCTTTCCACTCACACCTGCTCTGTGAACAGCCAATAGCTCATCCCCCTGCCAAGTTCCCCTTGAGCAGAACTCCACTAACTTGACCAATTCTATACAAAAGGCTGCCGTATGAGCCAGAAATCCTTTTGATCACTATTTCACGGATAAGGAAACAGAGGCTCAGAAACACTGAGAAACTCATCTCTGTCCCACAGCTACCTGATCATCCTGAAGCTTTGCCTACAGATGAGCTCAGGCCTCCCAGGCAGTTGTGATATGTGTTCCCATCATAGATCAGGGAATTAAGATTTGGGGCTTGACTTCAGCTCTAATTATAGGAACCACTGAGACAGAGCCATTTACCCAGGAAACAGCAAATTAAATGAAGAGAGAGAAAATTATTTAAACTGTTCTAAAAAGCAAAAAGAATTGGCTGCCACATTCACCATCTTTATGTCCCCAGAAAACCCACTTTGAAGCTGCTTGATGAGTGACAGTGGCATTAGGAGAAAGGACTCTGTCTTGAAAGCATGGCAGAGAAGACAATAGGGCCAAAGGAAATCTTTCCAGGACTTGAGGCCTCCCGAACACATTGTCTTATGACAATGACTCATTTTCAGGCACCCCTAAATGCAATCAAAATGTTTTCTTTTTAATTTTATTTATTGGCTGCACCAGTCCNTCAGTCCTGAATATTCATTGGAAGGACTGATGTTGAAGCTGAAACTCCAATACTTTGGCCACGTGATGCAAAGAACTGACTCACTGGAAAAGACCCTCATGCTGGGAAAGATTGAAGGCAGGAGGAGAAGGGGATGACAGAGGATGAGATGGTTGGATGGCATCACTGGACTCAATGGACATGAGTTTGAGCAAGCTCTGAGAGTTGGTGATGGACAGGGAGGCCTGGCGTGCTACAGTCCATGGGGTCGCAAAGAATCGGACACAGCTGAGATACTGAACTGAATTGATGGGCAGCCGTACAGGGTCTTAAATTAATGCATCAAAGTTTAACTTAATTTTTATTCTCTTACTGTCTCAACCAGTTATTGACATAAGAATTCTGAGACTGAGATAGTAGACTAAGCAATACTTATTAACCACCAGCTTGCTTTGCATTGAAACAGTGTGTTTAAATCCTGATTAGAAGTCTAAGAATCGGTAATAACATAATCCTCAGACACCGCGATGTAGACTGGATTTTCAGCCTATTGTGCTGTGAAGATTGTGTGTAATGTTCTCCCAAGTTCTTCAGGGCTCAGTAATCTGAAAAGACAGAAGCAAGATTACAACATGAACTGTGCAAATTCAGAGATACTTAAGGTATTCCGTCCAGAGTAGTCTCTACCAGTGAATTTCTATTCTAAAAATTCAGAATTCAAAAGTGTACATTTTATTGCATGCTTTGTATCTGAATTCATAGTTGAAAAAAATGACTTTGTGACATCTATCCACGTTGCAAATTAAAATGCTGTGACTGGGGATTGTCATTAAACTCGGTTTGCAAAGTAGAGCCTAGGATATAATGGGACAAATTAGGATATGATCACAGAACCAGCATACAGGTTAAAAAATAAAAAAGGAAAGTGGTGCCTGGAAGACCGAGGTAGCAGGGCGGGAGGGTCCCAAGGAGACGCGGGGTTCGTGCAGCCGGGAAGGCCTCGTCGTCGTGACCAGCAGCTGCCGGCTCCCCTCCACGCCGGCGCCTGGCACCGCCTCGTCCGCCGTGCTTGGCGGCAGGAGCAGGTTTTCTCCTCCTCTCCGAGGCCCTCGGCCTCTCATCCTTGCGGTCCGCAGTTCCTGGTGCTCGCCCTCAGATCTCCGCTGATCGGCTCCTCCTCGCAGTTCACTGTCGTCACTGTTTGGTCGCTCAGTCGTGTCTGACTCTCTTGTCTGCAGGCTCCTCTGTCTGATCAGTGTGAGATCTGGCAGGCAAGAGTGCTAGAGCGGGCCGCCGTTTCCATATTTCAGTTCTAGCGTCACTTGCTCAGGGACGCCTGCCTTGATGCCCTGTGTGAAGCGGCCACACTCCCATCTGTTGTGTCATTTTCTGGGCCGCACCTGTTTAATTACCTTATGGCACCTACTGGTTTCCTAATCATGCTCATTCATTAGTTTACTTTTTTTTTCTTTTAATCAAGTCTGGGTTGATCAAACATAATCTCCATGAAGGCAGANCATCTGTTGTGTCATTTTCTGGGCCGCACCTGTTTAATTACCTTATGGCACCTACTGGTTTCCTAATCATGCTCATTCATTAGTTTACTTTTTTTTTCTTTTAATCAAGTCTGGGTTGATCAAACATAATCTCCATGAAGGCAGAGATTTGTCTTGTGTATACCGCAGCCTCCCTGTCTAGACAGTGAAGGTACTTAATAAATACCTGTTAAATAAATGTTCTAACACGAAAAATACTAGTGATAAAAACATTAGCAAGAGGATGTGTTTTACATTTCCATCATTTAAAAACAGCCTACATAACTTTCAAAGATGTCTCTATTAATGTTTGCATGAGAAAAAGTCGATGGTAAAATAAGCATGCCAAAATATTTACAGGTTTTTTCTTACAGAATGGAAATTTTATTACAGTCTATATATTTATAGGATCAATAATAATTAGCCAGCTATGTAACAAGCATTAATTATATGGTAAAATGAAAATTAAAGAGAATATAGATGTTCTAAAGAGTCTTGGACAGAAATTGTACAAACACCTGTCCAGCTGAAGTAGAAATGGTTAGTACACTGACCTTCCTTTAATTGTGATTCAGAGTCTGAGAGAGAATAAGTTTTTCTTTGTGGTTTAAGTGGAGAGAACCAAAGAACAGCACCTTTCATATGGAGCCAGAAAACTGTCTGGCTAATAAGTAGCCCAGAACACCGATAGCAAAAAAGAAAACTTGTATTAGTCAGAGAGTAGTGTACAGGGGATAATGGAGTGTGCATTTCCAAAAGTCAGAAGAGTGAGGCTGAGAACGTCTGAAAGAGCATTTGATTGTGACCTTGCCTGCTGTCCTGCAGGACACTCAGGGGCCGTACAACGCTCAGCAGGTACTCAGGGCCTTTGGATCACGTCTGTCTTTGGGCCTTTGTTCTTTCATCCCAGACATGGCTCCTGCCCCTTCCTCTTCCTGTGTTTGCCTCACTCTAGCGACACCTCTGTTCCTGTGGTTCCTCCTGACAGGTTTCTTTGAGGGCTGTTTGTGTGGCACACTTTTGCAGACCCCACCACACCAGTGCAATGCTTGCCCTACGATAGACATCACATGAATATTCATTACCTAAGTGAATTTTTCATCAGGTATGCAGATTTGAACCAAATGTCACTGACTGTGCATGATAAAACAATGAGTGTGTATTAGTAATACAAATGCCTCATCACAAAGAAGAATTTTTCGAGACCTGTATTTTTTATTAACTTTTATTGGAATGTAGAGTTAATTCACAGCATTATGTTCATTTCTGCTTTACAGAAAAGTGAATCCATATTTTTTGTTTTACACTGTCAATTTTAATAAAAACAGTATACTCCAAACATTTTCCAGTTTTTCTTCTTGACAAAAAACCACCTCAATTCCTTTTAAATCCTTGATTTTTCTAATTCTTAGACCAATGACCATAGAATTCTCCGTCACTGAGGATTTTCAGGTCAGTGAAAAATTGGGACATAGGTAATGAGTACATAGATTTTTTTTTTTCTGAAAGATTTTTTTTTTTTTGAGAAATGTATCTGAATACTTAAATGCAAAGACTTTGTCATACCTATAATATAGGTTTCCTAAGCTCAGCAAGTAGGAAGTTATAGAACTTTTTAAGGTCAAAAGCCTATTGTGTAGGATTCTGTAATTTAATAGGTATGGTCATATCAAAGCAGCATAAAATAAGAGTGGCCAGGTTCACTTGCATTCCTAGGTCATTATTCTCAGACATATTATTGTTAATAATAGTAAATCTGATAAAACTTCAGAAAGGAAAGTATAAAAAATCAAAATTTTATTAAGAGCCTAATTCATAGGCATCTAAGTTCTGTGGTCTATTGTCTATACATAGATAAGTTAGAGGAGGGTATAAAAATTCTGCATAGTAACTGACAAGACTTCTTTAAAGAAAAATGAAAAAATATTGAAAAGCTTAAATTGCATAATTGCTACAATGGACTTTCTTAGAGTTTTTGATTTTACAGTCTAATATAGCCTTTTCCTGATTCTTAGTTTAGTTATGATCAATATATTGTTCTCAGTGAATGTTTTGATCTTTAAGTTATAAAATGCTAAAACATGAAAAGTTGTAGGCAACTATATCATCTGTAAATAACAAGTTATTTTATCACTATTTAAACAATACTTATATTTCTTCCTGCTGTTTCTTGAATCATATATATTGGCTAAAACTGCAGGTATAATGTTGAATAGATGGGGTAGAGGTAGGAATTTTTTCCTTTTTTTTTTTTCTTTTTCTTTTAAGGCAGTTGTTTCTAATGCTTTAACAACAGTTTGGCTTTAGAAGTTTATTTCAATTCCGAGGTTTCTAGGATACTGAGTCATAAATGATTGTTTAATTTTATCACATTTTTCTTCATCTATTGAGAAATCATCTGGGTTTTGCAACTTTATTCTGTTAATGTGGTAAATTAAACTAACAGTCACTAAAATCTCCTTATTTTTAAGATAAATCCTACCCTCTGTAACTGTGTTTTCTGTATATTGTTAAACTTGGTTTGTAAATATTTTGCATCAGTAGTTATAACGGTAGTGGGCCTGTAAATTTTCTTTCTGGTATCTCAGAAAAGAAACCCCTGGCTCGACGCATAAGCTCTCTGAGGACAGGGTGAGGCCATGCACAGCCCTCTCCTTGTAGGTCTCTTTCCTTAAGGAAAGGAATCCCCACCCCAGCACCAGATCCTTCTTGCTGCTTCCTGGGCGGCACACAGAGGGGAGGGAGAAGCATGACTCAGTGCCCAGGACATTCTGCCATCCAGGCCGAACCAGGGCGGGCTCATCACAGGGGAAACCTGTGCTTATTCACATGCGGAGGGCACAGGCTCATCACAGGGGAGACCTGTGCTTATCCACACGCCGAGTCAGCGTCTGTCACACCCGTTTCCCCAGGAAGGAGGAACAGCGGCTAACACTCTCATAGGACTCAGTACGTATCAATATTCATTCTAAGTGAGTTACGTACGTTAACACACTTTAGTCCTTGTAATAATCAAGTACAAATCTAAAAAATGAAATACCTGGGTATCAGGCTAGCAATTGGATTTTTAAATTGAAGATGAATTTGAGGTGAGCAAGACCAGCCTCCGAAGTGATAGCGCTATACGGAGTCCCAGAGAAGTCAAGCCCCGAGCAAGCTGCAGCCCTCCCTCCAAGGCTGGGGAAGAACGCTGTCCGTCAGGCGGCTTCCCAGGGATCAAGCCTGTGGCCCCTGGATAGTGACTCATCCATTTAAAGACACGGAAATGGATGTATTGCCCTTGTATAGTTTTGAACTCAAGAGGAATAAACAGAATAATCTCACCTTTAGTACGTGAGATGGGTACTAGTATAGCTGGTGAGCGGTAGCCTGGGTTTATCTATACCCTGCATTTTATGTGTGCATACCTGATTAGCAGAGCGCAGAAAGGGGCATGGAGATGGAGCTGCTATAACAATCTCAATCAGTCTCATCCGATCTTCCTGCTATCTTAGAGCCAAAATGTCCGTTCTGCACTCTGCTGATCAGGTATGCACACATAAAATGCAGTGTATGGATAAAGCCAGGCTACTCCTCACCAGGTGAACTAGTACAAAATTTGTACTTCTCACTAAAGGTGAGGTTATTCCATTTACTCCTCTTGAGTTCAGAATTATACTTTGCAAGGCAAGATATTAGCTGAAGCTGAAGCTGATGATTCCTAAGTAGGGTTTTTAAGATACAACATAAAAGCATAAAATAATGCCATAATGGAGCCTCTTCTAATCCTCTCTCAGGTTTTTCCTTGGATTCTTAGCCTAATTCAAGAGCTAAAATGCTACAGTTGTGTGTGAATCAAGTCGAGGAAGAATTTAATTTCCTGCCTTCCTGAAAAAAAAAAAAATTATAAAATGTTACTTGAGAGGTTGGTCTTGCTCACCTCAAATTTATCTTCCAAATCAAAAAACTAATTTCCAGCTTTATATACAGTTATTTCAGCTTCTAGAATTCATTCCTAATTGTTACAAGGACTAAATGAGCCAATATATGTAAATCACTTAGACTGAATATTGACCCTTATTGAATCCTATTAAAGTATTTAGTTCAGGTCAGTCACTCAGTCGTGTCTGACTCTTTGCGACCCCATGAACCATATCACGCCAGGCCTCCCTGTCCATCACCAACTCCCAGAGTCCACCCAACCAACATCCATTGTGTCGGTGATGCCATCCAACCATCTCATCCTCTGTCGTCCTCTTCTCCTTCTGTCCTCAATCTTTCCCAGCATCAGGGAATTTTCAAATGAGTCAGCTCTCCACATCAGGTGGCCAAAGTATTGGAGTTTCAGCCTCCACATCAGTCCATCCAATGAACACCCAGGACTGATCTCCTTTAGGATGGACTGGTTGGATCTCCTTGCAGTCCAAGGGACTCTCAAGAGTCTTCTCCAACACCACAGTTCAAAAGCATCAATTCTTCAGTGCTTAGCTTTCTTGATAATCCAACTCTCACATCCATACATGACTACTGGAAAAACCATAGCNGTTCTCCTTCTTTCTACTGAAAATCAAATCATTGCACAAAAACTAATTGATGTCTCTGTCAGCAGCTTTTTGGAAATCGCCTCTCTAGGCATATGGAATCAATGGAAGGAGGGAGTCCCAGCCCCAAGAGGCCCTGACCTAGCACCAGGCTGCGCTGTGGACGTGACGCTTCTGCCAATCCCAGGGTCAGCTTTCAGCCACCACCTGCCGGGCTGTTCACAAAGCATCTCTTCTCAGCAGATATGGGTGCCTGCTGCAACTCTCACTCCTCTGCACACTCAGTAACACTAAAGTGTCACCACCACGAGGAAGGTGAGGAAGAAAGGACCTCTCTGTGGAGGGTCTTCCGAGAGGGAAAATGTAACGTCATTCTTTGCATCTCTTCCCGGTGTGTCGGGTTTCTATAGGTCTGTTTCTTTCTTTTCGTGGAGCTGACTGTCTAATCCTGAAGGCTGGGGAGAAGGAGAGTTTTCTGTAACACAGTCGCGTTTCTAATTTTTGAATGAAAAGGATCACACACTCTTCCTTTTTGTGTTTTGAACAGCTGTGTTCATCAGGGATCTCCAGAGAACCGGAAGCAGTAGGAAAGAGAGAGCCTGGTGTATATTCCTTATAATAAATCATATATATACACGCATGGATGATTTATTATAAGGAACAGTNACACTCTTCCTTTTTGTGTTTTGAACAGCTGTGTTCATCAGGGATCTCCAGAGAACCGGAAGCAGTAGGAAAGAGAGAGCCTGGTGTATATTCCTTATAATAAATCATATATATACACGCATGGATGATTTATTATAAGGAACAGTAGTGGTAGTGTTAGTTGCTCAGCCGTGTCTGACTCTTTGCCACCCCATAGACTGTAGCCCACCAGGCTCTTCTGTCCATGGAATTTTCCAGGCAAGAATACTGGAGTGGGTAGTCATTCCCCTCTCAGAATCTTACCTACCCAGGGATCAACCCAGGTCTCTGGCTTTGCAGGCAGATTCTTTACCATCTGAGCCACGAGGGAAGCCCAAACATGAACAGTGACAAGCCCCAAGCTCTCAGTCAGCAAAGTGAGACCCGACGGCACAGCTCCAGTCAAGAGACTAACAAGCAGGAGACTCAAGAAGAGCCGGGGTTTCAGATTGAGTCTGAACCCAGGTAAACGCTGATGCTCCAGTGCAAAGACTCTCAGGCATGGAGAGCATTCTTTCCTGCCAACCCTTTCTCCAGGTCAGGTCTTCATCTGATTGGATAAGGCCCACCCACACTGGGGAGAGCAATCTGCTTCACTTTATCTACTGGTGTTCATATCATTTCTCAGATGTTCATGTCATCCGGAAACTCTTTCCCAGACACTCTCAGGACAACGATTGACTGGATATCTGGGCCCCTGTTGGCCAGCCAAGTTGCACATGCAATTTATCTTCACAGTATCCCCCTGTCAGTCAACGAACAGAGGCTGAGAACACATCTTTTTCTCATCATTTTAGTGGATGATCTTGCATGTGTTGAGGCCTAAGATTGGACACATGCATGTGTGACTAGTCACTCAGTTGTGTCCGACTCTTTGCGACCCTATGGACCGTAGCCCAACAGGCTCCTCTGTCTATGGAATTCTTCAGGCAAGAATACTGGAGTGGGTTGCCATGCCCTCCTCCAGGGAATCTTCCTGACCCAGAGATTGAACCCATGTCTCCTTCATCTCCTGCATTGCAGGCAGATTCTTTACCGGCTGAGCCATCTGGGAAGCCCCAGGGTTGGGGTATTGAGATGTGCATCAACTCTGAGTCGCTGCCTTGTGCAGAACTGTGGGAGTTGGCAAGAAGATGTCCACGTTACTGGGATTATTAGGGTGGGAGATGCAGGAGGAGACCCTGGGCAAAGCCCTCTAAAGATTCTTCAGTCCATCTGCTGTTTTTCACTGTGTCCAATACTACCCTGGGCCAACCCACATCCCTCCTCTACTCCCCTGACCAGTGGTTGCCTTCAGTCCCACCTCCAGACCTCTTCCTGCTCTTAGCTAGGGTCCACTCAGTCCCTAGGGATCAGCCAGTCACTCATTCATTAGACTATAAAGACCCTTAGAAACCTGACTGCCCCAGAAGTCTTGTATCTCAAAGACTGATCCATTAATTTTTTTTTTTCTTTAACTTTTGGCTATGCTGGGTCTTAGTTGCTGTGTGGGCTTTCTCTAGTTGTGGCGCACGGGCTTTGGATTGCAGTGGCATCTCTTATTGCAGTTCACAGGCTCACTAGTTGTGGTGCATGGGCTTAGTTGCTCTACAGCATGTGAGATATTTGGATCAAACCTGTTTCCCCTGCATTCGCAGCTGATTCTTTACCACTGAGACACCAGGGAAGCCCTTCATTTTTTAAAAGACTTTTTTCCAGATTTATTGGCGTAAAATAGACAGATAAAAATTGTGTATGTTTAAGGGCTACAATGTGATGATTTGACATAGGTGTACATTGTGAAGTGAGCATCACAAGCAAGCTTGTGCTGCTGCTGCTGCTAAGTCGCTTCAGTCGTGTCCGACTTTGTGCGACCCCATAGACGGCAGCCCACCAGGCTCCTCTGTCCCTGGGATTCTCCAGGCAAGAATACTGGAGTGTGGTGCCATTTCCTTCTCCAATGCATGAAAGTGAAAAGTGAAAGTGAATTTGCTCAATCATGCCCGACTCTTAGCGACCCCATGGACTGGAGCCCACCAGGCTCCTCCGTCCATGGGATTTTCCAGGTGAGAGCACTGGAGTGGGATGCCACTGCCTTCTCCAAGCAAGCTCATAGAGATGCCCATTATGTCATAGTGTTAATGTTCTCTGTGTGCGTAGTGGCCAATTTTAGGATCTACCCTCTTTGCAGAATTCAAGTAGACACCATGCTGTATATTAGATCTCTAGAATCTACTCATCCTGTGTCACTGAAATATTGTATCCTCTGACCAAAACCTTCCCTTTTCTCCCACCCTAAAGGATTGCCCCTTGAATGCCCAAAGTCTTGCATTTCAAAGGAGAGACTACCTAAGATGGAAAGACTATCCACTAAATTCTAATCCAAGGGTTGGATGCCAAGTGTAGCGCTAAATTTTCTATTTCAAATTTTGTGCTCACCAAAACCTTTGGCACTGGCTAATTCGAACAAAATAAGTGTGTGTGTGTGTGTGTGTGTGTGTGTGTGTGTGTGTGCATGCGCACAGGGGAGCACATAAGTGAATATATACTGATAGAGTATCTGAAGTTTTAATTGGTTCTTATGGTTTCATCAAGCTATTTCTCACTTTTATTTATAAATTCAGTTGTCTCCCTTATTTATTTTATTCATTAAAATTGTTTACTGTGGCACTATGGCCCACATTTGGGAATATATATCATGACTAAAAATCTCCCCCTTTCATCAGTTTCAACTTTCTATATCACACCAAAATACAAATCACCTGGCAAGTAGAATAGCTGCCATTATTAACCTGTGCCAAATTGGCTTTACCTCACTGATGATCAAAAAAAGAACAAAGCATGGTGATTTTAAAATCATGTTCTATTATTATTATTACTATTATTATTACTGTTACTATTAATTTTGAAAACACATCTAAAGCGTGGCAAGCACTCAGAAGTGAATAGATAATGGAATTTCTCATGGTTCCAAAGAGGCACCTGGGCTGAGCATCTTAAACTGTGCTCAGCGGGGATGGGGGGCAGGGTGGGCCCAATGTCAAGCTTTCCTAGGGTAGGGAGGACAGGAGTCTGCCTCTGATGTCTGAGCCACGTGGTGTGAACAACCCTGAATGTTATTTTTATATCATTAGACAGCATTATGAGAAGCCATAAAGAGGGAAAAAGAATACACACTTCTGTATTCAAATGGAAATAAGTGCCTCATTAGTAATAAAAGCTCCAGGTTATGTTACCCGGTAACCTTTTGTTCAAACACGAAGTCTGGAATTTGCATAAGTAGTCAGCTGTGTATATCTCAGGGCTATTGAAATGATGTGACTCACCAATCTACGCAGCCTCGTAAATAGTGTTTTTCTCCTTTTCTGGTGCCCTTGTTTGCACAGAAACACAGCTGTACAGCACCGGCGGAGGCGGGGTGAGGCAGAGAACAGGCAGGGGAGCCCGGACTCCACCGGGCCCTCCTGGATTAACGGAGACCCATGGGGCCGCGTGAACGAGCAGATGCAAAGCTGCCGTGGGCCACACGCATTTCCCACCCAGAGGGGCTGCAGAGAGTCCTGTGAGATGGAGACGGTGCAAGCCTGCTGACCAGCCCAGATGATCCTCTAGGGCCTTGCTTTGCCTTTGTGTTGAGCTGGAAAGCCTGGAGGTGGGGACTGGCTCATAAGCCCACTTGGGCTTCCCTGGGACTCACATAATCCTCTTCTGGGCTGCTGCTGCTGCTAAGTCACTTTAGTAGTGTCTGACTCTGTGCGAACCCATAGACGGCAGCCCACAAGGCTCCTCCGTCCCTGAGATTCTCCAGGCAAGAACACTGGAGTGGGTTGCCATTTCATTCTCCAATGCGTGAAAGTGAAAAGTGAAAGTGAAGTCACTCAGTCGTGTCCGACTCTTAGCGACCCCATGGACTGCAGCCTACCAGGCTCCTTCATCCATGGGATTTTCCAGGTACTAGAGTACTGGAGTGGGGTGCCACTGCTTTCTCTAAATCCTCTTCTGGGCAGTTAAGTGTAAATCCATCTATCAGAGATGCGTGGGATGCCCTTATATGTGGAATCTAAAAAGAAATACTACAAATGAACTTACTTGGAAAACAGACTCACAGACTTAGAGAATGAATTCATGGCTGTGGGGGTGGGGAGGAAGATGGGGGGAAGGGACGGTAGGGAGTTTGGGATGGACATGTACACACTGCTCTATGTGAAGTGGATAACCAACAAGGACTTACTTGCACAGCACATGAGACTGTGCTCAATGTTATGTTGCAGTGTGGATGGGAAGGGAGTCTGGGGGAAAATAGCTACATGCGTATGGATGATTGAGTCCCTTCGCTGTTCACCGGAAACTGTAACCACATTGTTAGCAGGCTATACTCCAGTGTAAAATAAAAAGCTTAAAAAACAGAAACACATGGGATGCATGGCAAAGCCTCTAGGGTTCCCATCCTTTCTGAAATCTGATGTCAAATGAAAATCCTTTACCTGCAAGTAGAGTGAGTGTTGGAGAAGGCAACCCACTCCAGTGTTCTTGCCTGGAAAATCCCATGGATGGAGGAGCCTTGTAGGCTGCAGTCCATGGGGTCGCGAAGAGTCGGAAACGACTGAGCGACTTCACTTTCACTTTTCACTTTCACGAATTGGAGAAGGAAATGGCAACCCACTCCAGTGTTCTTGACTGGAGAACCCCAGGGACAGAGGAGCCTGGTGGGCTGCTATCTATGGGGTCACACAGAGTTGGACACGACTGAAGCAACTTAGCAGCAGCAGAGTGTTGAGAAGATTCTGGGAGGCTCGTGGAAGCCACCTGGGAGAGTCTGCAGTTGACACAGGTGGCAGAGTCAACAGGTGGCCTCCCGGCCATGGACACGCCTGAAACACACTTTGCTCTGTGAATTTTGAACGTTTCCCCCAAAGAAGGTGGGGCTGGATGTAAGTCCCTTCCAGCAGGTCTAACCTCACAGCCTCTGGTGTTTTTAAACGATTTGTTTTTAATTGGAGGATGATTGCTTTACAATACTGTGTTGGTTTCTGATATATATCAACAGGAACCAGCTATAGGTGGTTTCTGATATATATCAACAGGAACCAGCTATAGGTATGGGCATGTCCCCTCCCTCTTAAGTCTCCCTCCCACNTTTTTTTCCTCCTTATTTTGTCTGCCATATGATTATCTTCTGAAATCTGTGTCGTGTTATGAAAGAGACAAGTCGAATAAACAGATTCTATTTTCATCCAGAGCCGTGGCTCCGGCAAGCGTTCCAAGTCTGAACCAGGAGGAGCCCTCTGGGTCCTGCGCGCCTGTTAGTCTCTCTCCGGCCACACGGTGGCGACACACCTAAGCCGCAGGGGTGGGTCTCAAAGCCAGCGGACAGGGAAGCCCCAGCGCCCGGCACCAAGGTTGGGAGTGAGTCACTGACTTCCTCTTGCCTTCGTAAGAGTCAGGTTCAGTGTCCACTTACTTGTCATGTTTCTCCTTTGACCACGAAGAGGAGTTGCCCAGTGGACGGTGGGCAGCATCCATGCCCCGCAGGCATGGTCCTCCTGGATTCACACAGCTTCTGCCCGCAGCTCTAAGTCCCGTTCCCACATTCGAGTTCTGGTCTGCTTAGCTGCGTCCAGCCTGCACTTCGGAACACAGACTTGTGAGGAGAACAGCCCTGCTTCCGCTTAGTTCAACTAAGGCTAGGCTGGAGGATTGCAATGAGAACCATTGCTTGGAAATAGCAGCAGAGTATACACAACAGCTTAAATTAGATGGATAAGTTCACAGAGATTGGCTTGCAGACCAAGACTTGGGGATAAAAGAGCACAACAGTGAGCAATGAAGACCAGCTGGCAAGGCTTGTGGACCATCCAGAGCCACCTCAGGATCTGAGGCTCTTGTAGGGCAAACTTAAAGATAGCCCAGCTTCTGTCCCAGGGTAGATTTTATTTATAATTTGTAACCTCTGTGTCACAAAGCTGTGGAGTAGATTACAATAAGACAGGGCGTGCATCTGTGTAAAGTCTCAAAGCTGCTAAAGGAAGCAATTTAAATCAAATTTACAAGAATGTATGTAGAATTTATCAAACCAATAAACTGAGACCATGTTGAAAGTGAAAGTTGCTCAGTCGTGTCTGACTCTTTGTGACCCCATGGACTCTATACAGTCCATGGAATTGTCCAGGCCAGGATACTGGAGTGGGTAGCCATTCCCTTCTCTGTCTTCCCAACCCAGGGATCGAACTCAGGTCTCCCACATTGCAAGCAGAGTCTTTGCCAGCTGAGCCACCAGGGAGGCCCACATTGGAGCCTCAAATTTAGCACCAAGACTAGAATCCAGGGAAACATAACACAACCAGGGAGACAGGATTATGTGACACAAGACACCATCTAATAGGAAGGAAACAAACTTTTTCCCAAGAAAGGCAATCTTGCTCCTGGTACCAAATATTTATCACTGTAACTGGAGCATATAATTCAACAGTGATTTTATAGAGCTCACAGAAGCTCTTCCATTCGTTTGATAGCAATATGTGTTTGGGTTGATACTCCATTTAGATCTGATGAAATCCCTGTCTTCCCGGAATTGGTCTCCACACCCACCATGCTGTGTAACATGCCCTTCTTATTTATTTGTTTGGCTGCGTCAGTGGGATTAGCTGTGGCACGTGGGATCTTGGTTGCAGTGCCTGGACTCCCTAGCTGTGGCTCACAGGCTCCAGAGAGGGAGGACTGAGTAATTGCTCTATAGCAGGTGAGATCTTAGTCCCCTGACCAGGGATCAAACCCGCGACCCCTGCATTGCAAGTCTTGCACCTCCCAGGAAGGCTTAGCACAGCCTGACAAGAAGGGTTGTCTTCTGGACTGTTCCCCACCTCTCCTTTCCCAAACGGGAGCTTTTGGTGGCATGGTCGAGGTGTTGATCTACAAGTGTATATGTGTTGGGCATATGGGAGGTGATTAATTACGAATCATAATATAGAGGACCATGCGTGTCCTGGATGGAGAAGATGGCCATCAACCGGAAATCCAGGACTTAACAGAGCGGAGCTTCCATGACCGTTCCTCTGTGTCCAGTAGCAGGATGTGATGTGAGGTTTCTCGGCCTTTGGCGAGGAGGTGAATGCAGTTTGGTTTGCACTTGGGAGAGCTGTATTGGGACACGTGTGTTGTTAGGTTATTGCAGGTTTACACGGGTGTGTGGACCTGNCAGAGCCCTGGCACAGCGAGGGTGCAGGGTGGAGGGCCAGGGCCATGGTTTTTCTGTCCGTCTTGCTGTGGAACAGCAGCGTGGGGCAGCCATGGGGTGGAACCAGGGCCCCAGCTGGAAGGCAGACAGAGAGGGAGCCGCTGGTTTGGACAGAGCACAGCTGGCACATGGAAGCACAGGCCCATAAGCGTTTTCCACCTCTCGACCACGCTGAGTGCTGCCAGGCCTGGGGTCAGGAGAGGAGCACAGGGCCGGAAGCAACCCTCCGGGAGGAGTTCATCCTCTTCCCGGCTGGGGGCCCCGTGGGCACGTTTCCTCGCCACCCTGAGCCTCTGTTTCTTTCTCTGTGAATCACCTACACTCTCCTCCTTACCTGCCATCTTGGGAACAGTGTGAAGGAATCCTTCACACTGGCGAAGATCCTTTGATGTGGTATAAAGCTTTGTGGTGGTTTAGCTGCTCAGTCGTGTCCAACTCTTACAACCCCAGAGACTGTAACCCATCAGGCTCCTCTATCCATGGGATTCTCCAGGCGAGAATACTGGGGTGAATTGCCATTTCCTTCTCCACGGGATCTTCCTGATCCAGGGATCGAACCCACATCTCCTGAACTGCATGAGGGTTCATTATCCATTGAGCCACAGGGAAGCCCACAAAGCATTAGATACTTGAAATCTGTTTTACCATCCATTTCAGACTCACAGTGACTGAGAAAATAGTATCTTTTTCTCCTTGGAGTCCTCTCTTGCTTTCTTTATCCTTATCACTTGTTGAAACACTGGTTAGTTTAGGTCTCAAACACCTGAACTAACTTGGAACCCCCAAATTTGGGGACAACATATGGTTCTGACATTGACTTGCTGTGTGACATTGTATAAGCCGCTTGACTTTTCTGTGCCTCCGTTTCCTCACCTACATCACAGGGCTGTCATCTAACTCACATGAGATCAAGAGGACAAAGGGCTTTGCAAACTATAACGTTTTGTGCATATATAATACATTGTTTCTTTGTCATGGATGCCCGTTTTGCTTGTAGCCAGGCCGGGCCCAGACTGTAGCATTCCAGAACATACACTCTAAGCCAACAAAATTACATTTATCCTAAACATGTGACTGTGACCCCTTTCTAATCACAGCCACAATAACTACTTGGGAAATTGTGAGGCCCGGAGCAGGGGCTGGCGTGGCTGGGCTGTGGGCAGCTTTCCTGTAATCTGTTGCCTAGGAACGTGGCTGCCCTGTCATTCTGGCCTGTCCCCGTCATTGCCCAGACAGCCCCCAGCAACATTTCCCCCTGTCAGTCTCCTGGAGGGCAGCTCCGTGACCCCGGCTCAGAGAGTCAGCCCCATCTGGGTGTAGAGGATTCGTGTGGCAGAAATGCACACACAGGGGAGAGCTTTCCAGCTCAGCTTTCGTGAACTTTTCTATCCCATTTCCGCGGCTGGGTTTCTGTCTTCCTCTCGCTCTGGGTCCACTTCTCCCCTTGGCTGTGATCCTTTCCCTTCGGTGTCTGGAGGAGGCACCTTCCGTGAGTGCTAAGGTGCTTCTTCTCTCCCTTCTTTGCTCTTCTGATCTCCCCCACCATCAGCCCCAGACACCCCTCAGGAAGGAGGGGAAGGAACAGCCCAGCACTCAAAGGTGGGCTTGAGTTTAGTTCTCAGACGCCCTGGATTTGAGCTAAACCCAGCTCGTGCTTCCAGTAGCTCCAGCTGGAGAGGTTGGCANGGGGCAGGAGGAGAAGGGGACGACAGAGGATGAGATGGCTGGATGGCATCACTGACTCAATGGACGTGAGTCTGAGTGAACTCTGGGAGTTGGTTATGGACAGGGAGGCGTGGCGTGCTGCAATTCATGCGGTCGCAAAGAGTTGGACACGACTGAATGACTGAGCTGAACTGAACTGAAAGAGTTTTTTCATACCTTGATTTCCTAAAATGGTCTGAGAAAAAAATGTTCCATGGTCAAAAAAATTAAGAATCTATCTGCAGAACATACTTAGTGAAACACAGTGCAATATGGCAGCATAGAGTATTTTTTCATTTGTCCTAGAACTAAGATGTGGGGGAAATTGTCAGCTAATTATTTTGCAAATCCTCCCAAAACTTAACTGGCTTTTATAAATTACTTGCTGAACAGAATAGCCAAGTCAGTGGCAGTGATGAGATTTACACTCGACTCCAGAAGTTGAGGTCTTTCTAGTACATCAGAAATGGTAATGGAGAAAATGATATTGACATTCAGGTTGCCTCATGAGACTTTGTCTAAGGGTGATGAAAACAGGAGTCTTCAAAGACTTATTTCTAGTGCTTGGATTTCATTTTCACAGTGCAAACACAGGAAATGTTTAGCATTCTCAATATGAGGTCATCCCAGTCTTTCGAAGGGAACTAATATTAATATTAATGGCCCCTGTCAATGCACAGCATAGCTATTGAGAGTGTGTTTCTTTCTATTTAAATAAATGAAATCTCAGAACAGAGTAGTAGGCTGATGCCTTAGTGAAAGTCATTCAGCACGTCACAGCAAATATTCTCATGCAAATCTAGTCAGCACAAACGGGGTCTAAGTGTCTCTCAAAATCACACAGGTAATGAGTTACTGAAGGGAACATTGGAGAGTTTGAGGAAAGGAGGCTTGGAACCCAGAGAAAGGAGAACAGTTTGCAGAGACAAAGAACTCTTGAGTCAGAGACTAGAGCCAGCAGTTGGCTGGTTTGAATTAGAGGGGAGTGAACTTGGTGCCTTGTCCTCTTTCTCTTCCTTTCTCAAGTTCCTTTGGGAAACTCTTTGCTGAGCCTGGGTGGGTTGGAGAAATTTCATTCCTGTGACTGAAACTGTTGTTTTGACTGGCTCACCCTAGCAGCTGAGAGCTGTAGTTTGAAGAATTCTCAAGCAAAGGGATTGTGTCTAGCTGATGAGCTCAGAATTCAGATAAGATCTCGAAAGTGGTACCAAAAGTCATTAGTGTTGTCTGAAGCCATAATTCTTGAAGGTAATTGGGTTTAAAAGCAGAAGTATTTCAGAGATTGATTTCCTCCTCAATAAAAGTAGATTTTGCTTTCTTTTTGGGTACACAGTGGAAGTTGTGACCCAGAAATGCCCTCTAAGACATTACAGATGGCTATTTTCATGTGCTGTTTGGCAGGTGTTCAGGAAAACCACAGGGGAAAGTTGGCTTTGAAATGGCTATGCTTTAAGGTATATGGTGTGATACTTTGTAAAGATTCATTTTCTTGCCAAATATAACATTCAGTTACCAACTGGAAGTGTAAAAGTTCATATTTTCATGAAAATCTTAGCAATGAGTTTAACAGGGCTGCTTAATTAGGTTTCATTTTTTCCATTCTTCAGTGCCTACTTACTTGACCGCTAGAGGGCATTGTTGGCAGTGATATCAAGAGAAAGTAAAAGAAAGAATTTTGTCTATTTTTTTCCTGAGGTTGTTTTTTTTTTTTTTCCCCATTTTCATTTCAGCAGTAAATAATAATATACATACAAAGGATATTTTATTTGCTGTTTTTCTTCTATTTTGAACCCCAGATACTTAATTTCTAGCCTTTCGGTGGGTTAATGTAATAAAAAATAAATCATAATTTTTTTTCAGGTTTTTTTAAAAAAATTCTAAATATGTGTCTGTCATTTTTTTTTTCCTCCTCCAATGTTATGTATTCTTGCAGATCTTCTTTTGGAATATTATTGTGCAGTTAGGGACTCACCATTATGCCAAACAATGCAACAATTCCATTTTCCAATCATACTTTTCCTGATATTTTCCCCAAAATCAGGGCTTATTTATAATAAGCAAAGTCTCTTCTACACACTGATGAGGGGCTATCAAAATCTAAAAATATTAAGAGAAGTTCTTTCCATTTTCTGACAATTTATTGTTCATCAGAAGTTCTTAATGTGCAAAGTCTTGACTCTAGAATTCATTTTATTAGACAAGAACTTTTAGTTGCAAGTAATGGAAACCAAATCAGGCATGCTTTTGCAAAAAGGGAGTGGTAATTTATTGTCGGGAAACAGAGATGTCTCATGGACTGTGGCCAACACAAGAGCTGGGAACTAGACATCAGGACGCTCTCAGTCTCCTGTGTTTGCTGTTCTCTATGTCATCACTTCATTCTGCTCTCTGTATGTACGTATTCTCCTCTTCTCACATCTCTACGGCCAAGTATGACAATAGAGTGAGGAAAAATGACAGAAGGTCTTTTGTTACCCAAGAAGTGGTCCTGGTCCAAGCATTCTGGCTCCCTCTGGATGGTGCATTATTGAATGATGTGGTGATGAGTGGATCCCATGGTCTTGGATTCACTCCCACATCTTCTTCATGGTGAAGTAGGTCTCCTGGTTGGATGCCTTACATGGGTGTCCAAGCCTGTGGTTGAGGCCCTGCATAGGCCCCTGGGCATGACGCTGAGTCAGACTCTGGTATTTATGTCTGTCCCTGTGAGGATGAATGACTAGCCTTTCCAGGATGGAGGGGCTCCATGTAGTCAACTTGCTTCTAAGTGGCTGGTTGACTTCCTTGAGCAATGATGCTATATTGGGGGTCCAGGGTTGATCTCTGTTGCTGCCAAGTTGGATATTCAGAGGCAGCAGTAGTTGGATTGGCCTTGGTGAATGGGGTTCCTGCTCTTGGGCTTACATATAACTTCTGTTTCTACCACCATATCCACTCTGTTTGTGTGTCTATTCACTTGCTCTGTGTGATTGATGACAAAGGCTGACTAATGTCAAGTGGACTATTCATTTTGTCTCTGTAGTAGATGCTTTCTGGTCTGTATCCACATGTAATATACAAGTCTTCACCCTTTATGCTGTCACTTATTTGTCTATCCACAGGCCTCCTTGTCTCTTGTATATAAATATTTACATCCTCACCTTGGATCACTTTTTCCATCCAAATGACCAGTTGTACTGTGTACCAGTCTACCATTGAGAACAGTGTCCTCTCTATTTTCTTTCCAGATCTAGAACAAAGTTGCTGAAGTTTTAGTTTGCATTAGAATTAGCTGAACAGCTGTTCAAAACAGATTGCTGGGGGCTTCCCTAGTGGTACATCTGCCTGCCAATGCAGGGTACACGGGCTCAATCCGTGTACCTGGGAAAATTCCATGATGTGGAGCATCTAAGCCCATTCTAGAGCCAGAGAACCGCAACTACTAAAACCTGTGTGCCCAGAGCCTGCGCTCTGCAACAAGAGAAGCCACCATAATGAGAAGCCTGTGCATTGCAGTGAAGAGTGGGCCCTCTTGTTGCAACAAGAGAAAGCCCTCACGCATCTGTGAAGGCCCAGCACAACCAAAAATAAAGTAAAATAAATAATTAAAAAAAAAAACAAACCACAACCATAGGTTGTTGGACTCAACCCCCAAATTTCTGATTAAGTAGGTCTGGAATAGGAACCAGGACTGTATTTCTAACAAGCTTCTAGGTGATGCTGATGCTTCTGGTCTGGGGACTGTACTTTGAAAACCACTGCTCCAGAGATTATAAAATGCATTCTCTACTTCTTAGAGTCTTTAAGTAGTATTTTACCACTTCATGAGCAATATAAAAAGCTTATATCCTGAAAACTGCCCTACTTGCGATTGCTCTTTTTGCTGTTATTGTCATGTATTTTACTTCTACCTATGTCATAAACCCTGTTACATGTTGTTGTTTTTGTTGTTTTTAATAGTCACTAGTCTTCTAAAAAGTTTTGAAGGACTTGGTCTTTTGCATTTATCCTACATTTGTTCTCTCTGGAGCCCTTCATTTTTTTTTTTAAACTTTCATGCTTCGATTTGGAATCATTTCCTTTCATCTTGAAGAACTTCTTTTAGGATTTTTTTGTACTGCAGATCTGTTTGTGAAAATTTTCCTCAGCTTTGGTTTGTTTGAAAATATCATTATTTTACCTTTACTTATTTTTAAATTTTATTTTATTTTTTTACTTCTTTTATTTATTTTTTTAAATTTAAATTTATTTATTTGAATTGGAGGCTAATTACTTTACAATATTGTAATGGTTTTGCCATACATCAACATGAATCTGCCAGGGGTATACACGTGTTCCCCATCCTGAACCCCCCTCCCACCTCCCTCTTGGTACCATCCCTCTGGGTCATCCTAGTGCACCAGCCCCAAGCATCCTGTATCCTGCATCGAACCTGGACTGNTAGGAAATAATCCAGTTCCACCTTAAATTTTTTCTCAAGCACATCTCAGGGAAAAATGCAATTAACAAGCATTCTGATAATCATCCTAAAATAATAGATTTCTTTCAGTTGTAAGACAAAAAATTTTGTGTCAACAAAGGTGGGATATTGGATATAAAACTGATACTTTTTTCTGTAGCTTCTGGCCTGGTGTTTTAAAAGCCAAGAAGTGTATTTTTCATTCACAGCCATAGCAAGGTATAATGGAATCAATCATAAAATTGTTTAAACAAAGGCGTTTATGAATGCATGCAAAATTGATGCAAAGAGAGAAAGTTAGATCATCAGTGTGTCTACCATAAACATTTATTGCATCTACGTACATGTACATATGTTTCAATTATAGCCATATTGATAGAGTTTTTGTTTAATCTTCTATTTTCAGCAGCAAGTTCATACTTCGTTTCATGCCAAGTTCCTTTTAGGATTTCCACGTGACATGTATTAACATTTTTGGCTTCAAAAATACCTCTAATGAACCATTTACAATTTTTTTAAGAGTGTGTAAAAAATTAGGCTGTGACAGTTATCCACAACATAATTTGATATGCTGTTTAATTATTTACTATGTTATTTAAAAATTGAAGTGTGGCCTCTGGTTGGTTGGTTGATACAGTACCATTAAGGTGGATTTGAAGCCCCTTCGAGACTATAATTATCAGCTGAGTCCTTCATGGTTGGGAGTTAGAAATTAGATTGTGTTCTAATAAAATGCAAATTCAAAAATGTCAACTTCAGTGTTTTAAAAAAAATATGTCCTTAAAATATTACAAAACAGCTACATCTTTAAAAATAATTACTAAGCTAAGGAAATAAAGTATTCTAAATAAAATATTCTATAAAATATTCTATTAAAGTGAAAATGGACTAATCCATATAGTGCTTCTTATTATATTTATGTGCATTCACATTGATAGCTGATATTCATATTCTCAAGAAAAATACATGATTCTGTTTTACAAAAATATTTGTTTACCTAACATGGTTCAAATCTGCAATAATGGCGGGTCTTGAAGCAAACCTCACGATAGCTCAGTCTCTTCTAACAAATGATCGAACATCATGACGAAGCTTCACAAATCTCTTTACAGGAGAAAAATGAAAGTGATGAATAGCTCTCTCTGCAGCAGGTTATCAAATTGTGCTTGTTTTTGTGAAACAAAAAACTGCATTTTTTTTTTCCGGGAGTAACACAAATGGAAATGATAATAGAAATATAAAGCAGCTTAGTTGAATATCTTTTTTTAAATTGGAGTATAATTGCTTTACGATGTTGTGTTAGTTTCTGCTGTACAATGAAGTGAATCAGCTACAAGTATACATATACCCCTTCCGTCTTCAGCCTCCCTCCCACCCGTATCCCACCTCTCTAGGTCATCGCAGAGCACCAATCTGAACTCCCTCTTCCCACTAGCTAGCTATTTTACAAACATTAGTGTATATATGTCAATCCTAATCTCCCAATTTGACCCACCTTCCCCTCCCCCTCCATGTCCACATATACGTATCTATGTTAAATATCTTTTGAAGAGTACTCTGAAGACCTCTACATTAGACTTACCTATCATTTAAAAATGCAAATTATTGGCTAGTCTCAGACCTATAGAATCAGAGGATTCTCTAAAATTTGAAAACCAGTGATTGAGATGCTTAACTATATTTTTTCTCTAAAAAAGAATAGGTATGTGTGTGTGTGTCTATATATATATATGTTGCTAAGTCGCTTCAGTCGTGTCCGACTCTGTGTGACCCCATAGAAGGCAGCCCACCAGGCTCCCCTCTCCCTGGGATTCTCCAGGCAATAACACTGGAGTGGGTTGCCATTTCCTTCTCCAATGCATGCAAGTGAGAAGTGAAAGTGAAGTCGCTCAGTCGTGTCCTACTCTTCGAGACCCCATGGACCATAGCCTACCAGGCTCCTCCACCCACGGGATTTTCCAGGCAAGAGTACTGGAGTGGGGTGCCATTGCCTTCTCTGATATATATATATATACACGCACATATATGTGTATATATACGTAACTGAATCACTGTGCTGTACAACTAAAACTAACATGACATTGTAAATTAACAGTACTTCAATTAAAAAAAAATTTTTTTTAAGTCTTCCCTAATCCTCAAAATCAGATAACTATTTTTTTTTCACTTCATAACATTTACATCATAATTACTGCTGAAACAGCAAGGGCTGTGTCTTCTCTGCTGTGTTCTCAAAGCTTAGCACAGTAACTGACACATGGTAAACCCTTAAGAAACTCCTTGTTGAATAAGTAAATGACTAATTAATATAATATAGAACACTGGCCACAGTGAAGCAGAACTCTTGATGATGATTCCATTTCCCAAATCACAGACAAAAATGATTTTAAATAAGTAGTGATTCCTTCCCTCTCCCACCACTTATGTCACCAGCCCTTTGGAGAGGAGAGTGTTCTTTTAACTATAATTTTCCAATCTGCCACCTTTAAAACTGAACTGTCATGTCAGCAGTGATACTGAAGCTTGTCTACCTATCTACAATCATTCAAGCCAAATGTTTTTGCTAATTCGGGTTTAGAACAGAAAGTCTCCTACACCCTTAGCATTGAAATCAAGAATGCTCTTAAGAGAAGGAGTTAAAAATGCAAGACAAGAGAAGTTCCATACAGTGAAGTCCTTGATTAAGGGTTAAGGGACATGGAAGAAGCCGCAGACACTAGGGGGCTTCCCTTTTGGCTCAGCTGGTAAAGAATCAACCTGCAATGCAGGAGACCTGGGTTCAATTGCTGGGTTGGGAAGATCCCCTGGAGAAGGGAAAGGCAACCCACTCCAGTATTCTGGCCTGGAGAATCTGACCCCCTATACAGTCCATGGGGTCACAAAGAGTCAGACACAACTGAGTGACTTTGTTTTATTTTTGTTTCACAGACACTAGAAACCTTGTATAAATTATTTGAGGTTAAGTCCAGAAATCAGTTAGAAAACCATAGTTAAGAGGTTTGAAAATTTATGGCCAAGCCTTCAAGATTAAGGGGCATATATTATTTACTTGAATACAGAGTACAGTTTGTGTTAAAAGCATCACCCCTTAAAGTGAGAGCATGAAGGGACTTTCCTGGTGATCCAGGGGTCAAGACACTGGGTTCCATTGCTGGGTGCACAGGTTCCAACCCAGGTCAGGGAACTAAGATCCCACATGCCATGCAGCATGAACAAAAAAATAGAAGGAAAACAAAAGAAACAAAAATGGAGAGCATGGAGGGCTGATCGAGGAAAATGACCTTAGTGCACCTGCCCTTATATTTATCGCATAAACCACACTTCTGGAATAGAAAAGAGTCCAGAGAGGGAGATGCCTAGAACACTTCTTAATTTAAATGATACATTTAGTAACAATGTTCCAGGCTCAGAAGCCTAGAGCATGGCTATCTGGAAGTCAGTGACCATAGCATCTTTACCTTAATGCCCCGTCCCCACCCCCAAGAGCTCTTGCTCATTCAAGGTCTGTTGAATGTTGAATATAAACACACACACACACACAAAAACTCATACAGAACAAAGAATAGAGAATTTTAAGTAAAATTTCCTCTTGAGTATTATACTAAATTCTAGACTGACACTAAAATTACCTATACTAAACTACAGACCCAGATGGGGTGAGAAAGGTGAATATGGACAAGACCAGTCAGGGTCTGAAGCTGCCAGAGTGTAGGGTGGGAGACTGGCCACTGGGAAAACAAGTACAGTTGCTGAGATCAGAAACAAGTAGAGTTACCTCTGAACATCTGAGATAATGGCCTGAGACTTCACTTCCTCATCTAAAGGACTGGCTGAGTTGAAGATTTTCAAGTGGGATTTGAATCCTTGCTGAAGGAGGTTGGTAAGTGTTTAAAGGGACATAAGAAAGCTTACAGTCTGACTTGTAGAACATTCCTCCTCCCACACCCAGATTAATAACTCCCAGGAAGGGCCAGATTCATGGGCATACAACCTTATACAGCTTGAGGGGCTCTATAGTAGCTTCAGTGCTTTGCCATTGCCATCTTGAAATTCTCCAGAATTTTATTTTAGGACTTTTATTTTATAAGCAAGGCTCTATGGGGCAGTGGAGTGTGCACATGAGCAGAGAGGATACCCACAAGCAGCATGTCTGTCACCTCATTTGCATATAGTGTTTAACATGCCCCACAAGCATAGACTTCTGAGGGACCCATGACACAGGCAAGTTCAGCAAGACTGAAAGTGAGTACAAGTAACATTAAAACTGAGTAATCCAAGGGTGCTGACAGCCCAAATCTACATTTTCAGCCTGAATCAGAACATGCTTTGAACACACACACACACACAAAAGCAATGGGATGCTAAAAGAAGCATCAGCAATTTAAGAATCCCATCGTTTTTCATTCATATTATTCTCTTGCTTTAGCCAAACACTTTCGCCAGAAATGATGACACAGGAGGAAAGGGAGAGATAGGCAACACATAGTTCCTTCTTTCAGTTCCTCTTTACTCAGCCGAAAGGTAGAGAGTGCGGGTACAACGTGTATATATATATCCAGACATGATGTAAACACAGCGCAGCATTTCCATTCTTCTGATAAGAACAAAATATATAAGTATGTGCATGTGTGCTGAGTCGCTTCAGTAGTGTCTGACTGTCACCCTATGGGCTGTAGCCCACCAGGCTCCTCTGTCCATGGGGATTCTCCAGACGAGAATACAAGAGTGGGTTGTCCTGCTTTCCTCCAGATGTATGCATGTACAATCTACAGATTATAAATTGTGCCATTCCAATGATTCTGAATATGATCTTGTATTTATGCTTAAAACTGACATTGCACGATATAGAAATGAATGGTAAAATTCATGCAAGTAATTTAAAAATTTAGTATCTTTCTACTTAGAATGACATTAAATAAAAATTTAGGAAAAGCATAACAAATCAAGAAAAAAGCCACAGAAGGAAAAAAAAGTCTTTTAATACCTTTAATATCATTTTACCCCTGCTCTTTCTTACTTTCTTTCTTTTTTTTTAGTTGAAGTATAGTTGACTGACAATGTAATGTTAGTTTCAGGTATATAACAAGTGATTCAGTTATATATCAGTTATATATATATTTATATATATTCTTTTTCAATTTTTTCCCCTTATTGGTTATTACAAAAATATTGAGTATAGTTCTCCCCACTTCTTTTTCTTTTTTTAATTTATTTTAACTAGAGGCTAATTACTTTACAATACTGTAGTGGTTTTTGCCATACATTGACATGAATCTGCCACAGGTGTACATGTGTTCCCCATCTTTAAGCCCCTTCCCACCTCCCTCCCCATCCCATCCCTCAGGGTCATTCCAGTGCACCAGCCCTGTGCACCCTGTCTCATGCATGGAACCTGGACTGGAGATCTTTTTCACATATGATAATACACGTTTCAATGCTATTCTACCAAATCATCCCACCCTCACCTTCTCCCACAGAGTCCAAATGTCTGTTATTTACATCTGTGTCTCTTTTGCTGTCTCGCATGATATAGGGTCATTGTTACCATCTTTCTAAATTCCATATATATGTGTTAGTATACTATATTGGTGTTTTTCTTTCTGGCTCACTTCACTCTGTATAATCAGCTCCAGTTTCATCCACTTCATTAGAACTGATTCAAAGGCATTCTTTTTAATAGCTGACTAATATTCCATTGTGTATACATACCATAAATTTCTTATCCATTCATCTTCCGATGAACATCTAGGTTGCTCCCATGTCCTGGCTATTATAAACAGTGCTGTGATGAACATTGAGGTACATGTGTCTCTTTCAATTCCAGTTTCCTTTGTGTGTATGCCCAGCAGTGATATTGCTGGGTCATATGGCAGTTCTGTTTCCAGTTTTTTAAGGAATATCCACACTGTTCTTCATAGTGGCTGTACTAGTTTGCCTTCCCACCAACAGTGTAAGAGGGTTCCCTTTTCTCTGCACCCTCTCCAGCATTTGTTGTTTGTAGACTTTTGGATAGCAACCATTCCGACCGGCATGAAATNTTTTTTAAGGAATCTCCACACTGTTCTCCATAGTGGCTATACTAGTTTGCATTCCCACCAACAGTGTAAGAGGGTTCCCTTTTTTCCACACCCTCTCCAGCATTTATTGCTTATATACTTTTGGATCACAGCCATTCTGACTGGAGTGAAATGGTACCTCATTGTGGTTTTGATTTGCATTTCTCTGATAATGAGTGATGTTGAGCATCTTTTCATGTGTTTGTTAGCCATCTGTATGTCTTCTTTGGAGAAATGTCTGTTTAGTTCTTTGGCCCATTTTTTGATTGGGTTGTTTATTTTTCTGGTATTGAGCTGCAGGAGTTGCTTGTATATTTTTGAGATTAGTTGTTTGTCAGTTGCTTCATTTGCTATTATTTTCTCCCATTCTGAAGGCTGTCTTTTCACTTTGCTTATAGTTTCTTTTGCTGTGCAGAAGATTTTAATTAGGTCCCATTTGTTTATTTTTGCTTTTATTTCCAAACTTTTAAAAATTTACTTAATTTTATTCTATTTGACCATGCTGGGTCTTTATTGCTTCGCAAGGGCTCTCTCGAGTTTTGGTGAGAGGGGGCTATTTTTTGTGGTGGTGCCTGGGCTTCTCTTTGCAGTGGCTTCTCTTGCTGTAGAGCATGGGCTCTAGGTCTACAGGTTTCAGTAGCTTGCAGCATGAAGGTTCAGTAGTGGTGGCTCGTGGGCTCTAGACCACAGGCTCGGTAGTTATGGCACACATGCTAAGTTGCCCTGAGGCATGTGGAGTCTTCCCAGACCAGAGATCAAACCCTTGTCCCCTGCATTGCCAGGCGGACTCGTAACTACTGGATCACCAGGGACATGATGATCCCCGTTACTTCTGAAGGATATTTTCACTGGTGAAGAACTTTAGGTCAGCAGTTTTCTTTCCTTTTCTTTTTTTTTTTCCTAGCACTTTGACAATGTCATTTAATTGTCTTTTGGTTTCCACCATTCACATAATTGGGTTTCCCAGGTGGCAAAGTGGTAAAGAATCTGCCTGCCAATGTGGGAGACACAGGTTTGATCCCTGGATCGGGAAGCGCCCCTGGAGGAGGAAATGGCAACCCACTCAAGTATTCTTACCTGGAGAATCTTGTGGACAGAGGAACTTGGTGGGTCACAAAGAATAAGAAATGACTAAGTGACTGAGCTCGCATATGCATTCATGTAATTGTTCCCTTGAAAATGTCTTTTTTTCCCTCTGGCTGTTTTTAAAATTTTCTTTTATCTTTAGCTTTGAGCAGTTATGATGTTCTTGGGAGTTTTTTCTTTGTATTTATCTCAGTTGGAGTTCATTGAGCTTCTTGTGTCTGTGGTGATGTCTTTTTATCAGTTTTGGAAAATTCAGAGACATTATCTCTTTACATACTCCTTCTCTCCATTCCTTTTCTCTTCTTCTAGGATGCTAGCACACGTTAAGCTGTTTGACACTGTCTTTTTTCTCTTTTTAAATTCCTTTTCCTATCTGCTTCAGTGTGAATAATTTATTTTGAGTTGTCTTTGAATTCACTGACTCATTTCATGAAATCCTAATTTTCTGTATTATATAGTCCTAGAAAGTTTATTTGGTTCTTTTTAGAGATTCTACTTCCCTGCTCAAATTCTTCATGTTTTCATTCACTTTGTTCATCTTTTCCTCTATTTTAACATGTTCATAATACTTATTTTGATATGTGTCTTAATTCCATCATCTGGATCATCTTTTGTTTTACTTCTATTATTTTCTTGATTATAAGTTAGACTTTCCTACATCTTTGCATGTCCTTTTTATTGTTAATTTTCATCTTGTGCTAGGCATTGTATTATGATTTAATTATATTTCTTTTCAGGTAGGGCACACATTTTACTTTATCAAGCAGCAAAGTTGAGGGGCTATTGCCTTCAGTTCCATCAGGAATTGAGGTGGGATTGGAGAGGGTCACAGGTTTACACTGCTTTGGTTCCTAAGCAGATGACTGCACCTGGCTTCTAATGTACTGAGATCTGTCCTGTGTTCAGTACAGCAGCTCCCTCCATGTGACTTTGAGGTTTAATCACTCACACTATGGGGTGCTCTCTCTACCTTTCCAACCTAGTGCCCTCACTTCACAAGCTGCCCAGCGTTCATCAGCAGTCTCATGGGCAAAGACTGGCTGATGGGGAGAGCAGCTTGTTCCTTGGAGGATTCCTCTAAGTTCAGATATATCACTTAGGCTATTGTGGCAGTGATAGACACTGTTAGATTTTCCTTTCCCTTGGAAGAAGACTTCCTTTTCAGGTGGCAAGCTCAGTTACCTACCTATCCAACACTTAGCAGATGCTACCAAGGAGAATAAGGTTCTTCCCTGTCTGGAAGTTAGTTCCCCTAGACATTTTTGCATCCATTTTTCCTTTTTTTTGGTTTATCCATTTTTCTCCCTACTTGTTAGAATAAGAGCTGTAGCCTGCTGTAGACTTTTACATCGTAACCTAAAACAGAACTCATCTAAATTGTTTTTAATCCCTATGAAAACAATGCAAATTTATATCATCACCTTTATTTGAAGGTGAATATCACTTTTATTGTTTAGTCAGTCAGTCATGTCTTGACTCTTTAGTGATCCCAAGGACTATAGCCTTCCAGACTCCTCTGTTCATGGAATTTCCCAGGCAAGAATTAATGGAGTGGGTTGCCATTTCCTTCTCCAAGGGATCTTCTGGATTCAGGGATCAAACCCATGTCTCCTGCATTGCAGGTGGATTCTTTACCACTGAACCACCAGGGAAGCCTGAGTTAATGTCATCTTTAAGATTTAAATGAAGCTTAGAGTGGACCACTTGCCTGACATCATTCCATCTGTAAGTAGTAAAGTCAGAATTTCACTGCAGACTGAATTTCCCGTGCCTCTAGAACCTGTGCCCCTTCTCTTCCCCAACCTGCCCTTTACTCCTTCTATTATAAATGGTCTTCTGTAAGGTGACTCGGAAAAAAAAAAGTGTTCTGTGGTCAAATTCATCTAAGAAATGCTGTAGGCTATCTTCCCATCAACACAGTGTTTTCTAAATTTATTTAACTTCAGGACTTTCCCCCACCTTAGCAAATAATAGCTAGTAACATTCCACAGAGCTAGAACTGTGTGGAGTACATTTTGCACAGAACAGTACTACGTTATTCTGTCTCCTGATTCTGCTGGTTATGTCTTCCAAAAAGGTCATTTATGAATTATTTATAATAATTCACCGAAGCATTTGATAAAGACTACAGTTCTAAATTTTATTAATTTAATTATTTCCTAAAGAAGAAATACCCATTTAACTGAATGTTTAGAATAAATCTATTTTAAACCATGCTCTAAAAAAGAAAATGGTAAACATGAGAGAACAGAGTTAGCAAAATGAATTATATTCTTTTATTTAAAATATATTCTCTTACCTAAATCATGAAGCAAGTTGCTCTACCCTTATCAATAATGAATCATTCTGCAACATATAAAAATGCTACTTTAGAAATATTTTATGTCTAAAGGACAAGGAATTCAACAGCTGAGAAACTCACAGCTATTCAGACAGATCACAAAAATAGAAGTATTTTTTCAATAAGGTATATTCATTGGATATCACTATCTGGCATTAATACTTTTGCCTGGATTTCACTGTAAAGATTAAAATAAAACATATAAAAAATGTATGTTTCAGGAAATATTTTAAGCATATTAATTTGGTTCAGACTCATGATATAAAATTTCCCATGAAGTAAAAATCAAATTGACTTCCACTTTGTGTTCTGGAATTTCTACTAAATTCTGGAGTAAACGAGTGGCTATATTCTTCTTTGGGACAGAAGGAGTTCTTTACATGGTTTGAAAGCATCATGGCATGATCTCCTGGGTGGATAGCTCAGTGTTTTACACTCAGACACACTAGGCAGAGTGTGCTAGACTATGATGCTATGCTCCCTGACCCCGAGTACCCAATGTTTACTAATAAACTTGTGGCTATTCTTGACCACAAAATCCATACTTCATTCATCTTCCCAGTGTTACATGAATAAGTGCTGATCAGTGGTTCTATTAGGAAATATAGAAACATAACTTGTACATCAGAAAAATAGTGACCCCTGACATACTCACAATTTCAGCTTAATCAGTTATAATTTCTTGGCCTTTTTTTCTTTTTCATCTGAGAAAACCTGTATTTCTCTTTCCACTTTTGAAGGGTAATTTAGCAGGATACAGAATTTAGTTTGGTGGGTTTTTTCTCTCAACACTTTAAAATATCTTAGGCCATACGCTTGTTACTTGTCTGATTTCTGAGGAATGCTTGAAAGTAGTTATTATTATTTTAATTGGAGTATACAGTTGCTTTACAACGCTGTGTTAGTTTCCACTGTACAGCATAGTGAATCAGCTATACATATACATATATCCCTCTTTTGGGGATTTCCTTCCCGTTTAGGTCACCACAGAGCACTGAGTAGAGTTCCCGGTGCTATACAGTCAGTCCTCGTTAGTTATCTCTTTTATACACGGTAGTGCATATGTCAATCCCAGTCTTGTTTTAGGTGTTCAGTTCAGTTCTGTCGCTCAGTCATGTCTGACTCTTTGTGACCCCATGAACCGCAGCACACCAGGCCTCCCTGTCCATCACCAACTCCCGTAGTCCACCCAAAACCATGTCCATTGAGTCAGTGATGCCATCTAACCATCTCATCCTCTGTCATCCCCTTCTCTTCCTGCCTTCAATCTTTCCCAGAAACGGCATCTTTTCAAATGAGTTAGCTCTTCACATCGGTTAGCCAAAGTATTGGAATTTCAGCTTCAACATCAGTCCTTCCAATGAACACCCAGGACTGATCTCCTTTAGGATGGACAGGTTTGATCTCCTTGCAGTCCAAGGGACTCCCAAGAGTCTTCTCCAACACCACAGTTCAAAAGCATTAATTCTTCTGCACTCAGCTTTCTATATAGTCCAACTCTCACATCCATACATGACCACTGGAAAAACCATAGCCTTGACTAGAAGGACCTTTGTTGACAAAGTAATGTCTCTGCTTTAGGTGTACTTCCTTCCATTTCCTCTATCTCCAGCCCCTCCACTGTTAAGTGGATTTTTTTAAGGCAAGTATTGGACATTTCCCTTCAGAATGATTCTCCAAGGATTTTTTGTTTCCTATACATTATCTTTTTTGTTGTTAAAAAAATAAAAAATTTTATTTTATTTTGGAATTGTTTTAGATTTACAGAAAATTTGTAAAGATAGTACAGAGAATTTTGCATAGTACAGAGAGTTTCCATATACCCTATTATTAATATTTTACATTAATATGGTAAATTTGCTGAAACTGTTGAACTAACACTGATACATTTGTACTAATTAAAATCTACGATTTGTTCTGATTTTTTTAGTTTTTCCCCCGTGTCCATTTTCTAGGGTCTTTTCCAGGACCCCACATTACATTTCGTTATCATGTGTCCTTAGACTCTTCTTGGCTGCAACGGTTTCTCAAATTTTCCCTGTTTTTTTTTTTTTTTTTAAATACTGGTCAAATATTTTTGTAAAATGTTCCTTAATTGGGACTTGTAGACTAGGACCTTGAGTTCTGGGGACAGAAACTACAGAGGCGAAGTGCCCTGCTCGTCACATCATATCACTGGGGTGTATCATCAACATGATCTATCACTGCCACTGTTGGCCTTGATCACCTGACTGACGTGGTGCTGTCAGTTTGCTTCACTGTAAAATTACTGCTCATCCCTGTTTGCATACTGTGCTCTTTGTAAGGATGACTTGCTGTGCAGTCCACATGAGAGGGAAATTACGTTCTACCTTCTTGAAGGGAAATATCTACATAGATTATTTGCAATTTGGCTGGGAGTTTTGTCCATTCTCTGCTGTTTACTTATTTATTCAGTTATTTGTTTATAGAAGTATATACTCATAGGGCTTCCCAGGTGGCTCAGTGGTAAAGAATCTGCCTGCCAATACAGGAGGCACAGGAAGCGTAGGTTCAACCCCTGGGTTGGGAAGATTCCCCTAGAGGAGGAAGTGGCAACCCACTCCAGTATTCTTGCCTGAGAAATATCATGGGCAGAGGAGCCTCACCGGCTCAGTCCATGGAGTCACAGAGAATTAGACATGACTGAGCAACTGAGCATGCATGCACACACATATACGCATAGGTATTTGTCTTATATCTTGAGTTTTAATCCCATACTAACTTATTCGTTTTTTGCTCTAGTTGTTCAAGAGCTCTAGTTGGGAGCTCTTCCATTTGGTTTCCTGTGTCCCTTTGACATATCCACAACATTGTGGGTGTTTTTATTTTGAGTGATTGTTTTTCAAGCACTTCCTTAGTTGTTTAAGGCACGTATTGTGTATTTTCTGCCCCAGTCCTAGAATCAGTCACTTTTGGTTCTTTTTATTGGGGGAGAGTACTTTGAGCAAACTGGGAGATAGTGAAGGATAGGGAGGCCTGGCATGCTGCAGTCCACGGGGCTGCAAGGAGTTGGACACAACTGAGCGACTGAACAACAATAACAACTAGAAACTAAGAACTAGGTGCTAGGTGTGCTTATCCTTACTGAGATATCACTGGGTCCAGGGTCTGCAAAGAAGTACACTGTGGGTACACATATCAATACATATTTCTATATGTAACCACATATATATATGTATTAAGCAAAAAATGAATTCATAGTAGTGTCTCCAACTCTAATTCAATACCATATAAGCCTGTTCAAGCTTTCTGCTCTTTTAATATCCCCTCCACCAGTGAGAATCCTGGCTCTTGCTTTCTGTCATCCATTTATGTAGTATTAATAATTTAATACCAGTATACATGTGACTTGGCAGCAGCAGCAGCATACATGTATAGGGGCTTCCCAGGTAGCACTAGTGGTAAAGAACCTTCCTACCAATGTAAGAGATGAAAGAGACGTAGGTTCGATGTCTGGGTTGGGAATATCCCTTGAGGAGGGCACGGCAATTCACTCCATTATTCTTGCTGGAAAATCCCATGGATGGAGGAGCCTGTGGGGCCACAGTCTACGGGGTGAAAAAGAGTCAGACACGACCGAAACAACTTAGCTCACGCACACACCACACACACACATGCACATGTATAGTGGTTTCCAAAATATGAACACAATCTCCAAGGAAAGAACTTTATCAAGTAAGATACAGTTCTTGTGTGCAATTTCTTTTGTCTTACAGTCTTTACTCATGTCCAGAGTTATTTAGGTCAGCACCTTATTTCCCCATACCTCTAATGATTTATAAAATCCAAATAGTACAAAACTACAATAACAAAGTAAAAGCAACTCATAAAGCCATTCACCCTCTAAAATGAATTCCTTAATGTTATCAAATTCTTAGTGTTCTTTTTTATACTATCTCATAAATGTTTTATTTTACTATTGGCTTGAGTCCCAGACATAAACAAATTTCACCTATTGAACTTGGCTGACATAATTATTATGTTTTTTTTCTAATCCATAGGATTTCTGCTCTCATTTTTACCTTGCCATTTACTTTTTGGAAAAAATGGTTTATTCGTCCTATAGAATTTTTCATTTACTGGATTTTGCTGATATTTAATATCTTACTTCTTCCTCTGTTTTCCTAGAATCTAGCATTTTTGTAGTCTGTATTTCTTGCAGTCTTCTATTTAGATCCAGAAACCTAAACAGATTTGATGGGAGGAGGAGGAGAACACTAATATTTCAGAGACAGAGTTGAGTACTTAGGACATTCATTCTTGAAGCAAATAGTATCTATATATTTCTCTTTTCGTGATGATGATCAATGCATTAAGATATTGTCAACTTGTTTATCCATTATAAAGTTCACCATTAGCCTTATACCTAATCATTTTAGCAACCATTGATGATGGTTACTTAGATCTAGTATCTCATCAAGATTTGGAAGCCATATCTGATGTATTCAATTTACAAGTGCCAAGAGAAACTAATATTTAACTACTCATTCTCTGCAAGAAAATATGATTGGAGTCTGGATTATTTGTGATAAGGTGAGAATGATGGCTTCTAACAGTGACATTTAGTTTTACCACATTGCTGTACCAATAAAACTTGAGAACTGAATTAGAGAGCTGGAAGCATTGAGTAAAGATACAGTTCATCTTTCTAGGCAAGCTGAGTGATTTTCCTGATGTCTCTTAAACAGTGAGTGTGGTAAGGCTGGAGATAGAATATAGGTCTCTAGACTGTGGATTTGGTGTCCTTTCTGCCAAACTCTGATGCCATCCTGCCTTTGTGTGCTCTTCAGCATTGGGTCTATAGACACAATAACATCATTTATTTGGCAATCTGGAAAGACATAGGATTTGCTTAAGACAGAAGGAAGCTTGCTTAATTAGTAATCAGCTTTGCTTCATCAGCTTCCCTGGTGGCTCAGGTGGTAAAGAATCTGCCCACAATGCAGAAGACTCAGGTTTGGTCCCTGGGAAGATCCCCTGGAACAGGAAATGGCAACCCACTCCAGTATGCTTGCCTAGAGAATTCCATGGAGAGGAGACTTGCGGGGTACAGTTCATGGGGTTGCAAAGAGTCAGACACTACTTCATAGAGAGGAGGTGGTCTATACCTCTTGGTAAGAAGAAAAACTCTGTTCTGGCTGGGATGGGCTGGTCCCTGTTTTGCTCTTTGCTGATTTTATCACCCAGGATGAATGGTTAGCAGAACACTTTTTAATTTATTCTTAACCCTGGCTGAGAAAAAATGGTGACTGAAGTAAAAGAATTGCTCATCTACCCTTTACAAAATAAAGGCGGTCCAGATGTTGCCTTGGCACTTTGCACTATTTCCATCCCTTTCTGTGCTACCCTCTGTACCCCAGGAGCTGAAAAGACTGAGATTTGCATCTCCAGACTCCCTTTCCTGCAGAGGTTTGGATTTAATTTAAATAATGATAATGAGATGTATTCATGTGACATTTAGAAGGTAAAGGAAAGTTCCTCCGGCGTCAATGGCAGGTGTGTGAACTTGAGCAAATGTGGGTTTTACAGTTGTCTACTCTACTTCCCTGCTGGTCTCACCAGGACCTCTATTACCCTCACCAGAACTGTACGCAGTTGTGACTTTTAGCAGTGGTTTCCTGCAGCTTTTAGACCATTGGGTAGCAGAAAGATCCTGCTGATTCTTTGGACCAAAACTTCACCAAAATCCTGAAGGCTAGTTTAGCATCTATACTCCAAAAAAAATTAACAAAATATACCAAAGGCTCGTGGTCCCCACCTCTCCTGCAATTTCTACTCCCAGCCCTTCCAGTGGTTTTGAAAACATCTACTTCAATGTACTAATCCTTTTCTGTTTGAAACACACAGAATTGTTTCTGTTTTTCTAATTGTGAAAGTGAAGTCGCTCAGTCGTGTCTGACTCTTTGTGACCCCGTGGACTGTAGCCCACCAGGCTCCTNGCCCTAAGCCTAGATAAATGGAGAACAGTGTAGAGATTCCTTAAAAAACTGGAAACAGAACTGCCTTATGACCCAGCAATCCCACTGCTGGGCATACACACTGAGGAAACCAGAAATGAAAGAGACATGTGTACCCCAGGGTTCATTGCAGCACTGTTTATGTTGCAATGGAAGCATAAGGACATGGAAGCAACCTCGATGTCCATCAGCATATGAATGGATAAGAAAGCTGTGGTACATATACACAATGGAGTATTACTCAGCCATTAAAAAGAATGCATTTGAATCAGTTCTAATGAGGTGGATGAAACTGGAGCCTATTATACAGAGTGAAGTAAGCCAGAAAGAAAAACACCAATACAGTATACTAACGCATATATATGGAATTTAGAAAGATGGTAACGATAACCCTGTATGCGAGACAGCAAAAGAGACACAGATATATAGAACAGTCTTTTGGACTCTGTGGGAAAAGTAGAGGGTGGGATGATTTGGGAGAATGGCTTTGAAACATGTATAATATCATATAAGAAATGAATCGCCAGTCTAGGTTCGATGCAGGGTGCAGGATGCTTGGGGCTGGTGCACTGGGATGACCCAGAGAGATGGTACTAGGAGGGAGGTAGGAGGGGGGTTCAGGATTGGGAACACGTGTATATCCATGGCAGATTCATGTTGATGTATGGCAAAACCAATACAATATTATAAAGTAAAAAAAAAAAATAATTAAAAAAAAAGATTCTTGAATGGGGGAAGAAGAGAGAAGAAAGTAATCAAATTGAGCAAAGACATTGGTGGGTCTCTTAGAAGACACCTTGGTCTGAAGTGCAGAAATTCTATCAAAGAAACTGTGGGCAGAAACTTGGATCCACGTGGAAGGTTTTTGGATCCAAGAGCATCTTGCTTTCAATACAGTGAAGGTGTGAACCCTCATTCAACTCAACTAAAGTAGTCCCCATGCTCCACATGTCAGCCTAGCCTCACAAGTGCTAATGTGCACATCTCAGACACACAGGTGATTCTGGTACTGATGGTCCTTGGTCCTCGCTTCCAAAAACATGGGTGTAGGTTTTTGTCTAGGCCACGACCATGATTCCTGGGCTTGACTGTGTATCAGAACCACCTATTGACCTTGTTAAATGTACAGGTTCCCAGGATCCACTACTGAATTTGATCATGCCTGGGAATCTGAATATTGACCAGCTCTACCAGGGATTATTATGCAATCTGGCATCCATTGGAGGATTAAATTTGAGAAATGCTCTTCCAGAGCCTGAGAACTATACTGCTTTATGAGGACATAGATTCAGTGTAGTGGTGCCCAGTGACCCAGTGGAGCCCATTTAGAAGCAGTTGATGGACGGGGAGCAGCTCATGGGGTAAGCCCTTCTTTCAAGCAGACAGGACCCTTCTACCTAAATGGACTTGCATAAAAGATTCCAAGGTCAAGAAGGGTTTGCAAACCACTCTCAATTCTGTAGTATCAGCCATTATCAAAAACATCTTTTGCTCTGCCATTTATTTTATCAGCAGAGGAATTTATCTGAGGGTGAGGGTGCCACTGGGAAGAACTTTACAGGCCAAAATCCTCAGTCCCTGAAGGAGGGTTTTGCAGCTGTGACTCTGTTTCTGTCTGCTGTCTAGCATCATGCCTGCATTTGCAGGCCTCCTGTGGCTCCTGAGAGATGCTGTCATGGATTAGCTTATGCCCTTCTGACTTGAGAGTCCTCTGGGCCTGGCTTGGAGGTGTTTGGAGCTCTGTTCTCAATTATTAAAAGTATAGCGAAAGTACAGAGAACATTTACAATAGTAATAAAAATAATAATAAAAGAACTTTAAAAGTCAAGGCTATAGTAGACAAATTAGTTTGTTAACTTCCTCAGATGAGCTAATTTAAAGTGAGTGCTCCAAGTATAATAACCTGCTAAGGTAATGGATGAGCCATTGATCAGTCATATCTAGAATACGTACTGCTGAAGCCATGCCAGTGACCTGGCAGATCTTTTGGTTTAGGACTGCGGCTCAGTTATTAATAGATGAAAGTACAATGGAAACTCCCTGTCTGCCACTGGGAGCAAATGTAAAAAAAAAAAAAAAAATGAAAAAGAGCTATAATGGAAAGAAACCTAGAATTTTGAATGTCCCCCAAATAATTCAAATATGATCCTGGGGAAGGAGTGCATAGGACTGGGTGATTTCCATTCAAAAATGGAACTATCAAGGAGAAACACAGGCAGAGAAGAGGTGATCCTCATGTCACTCAAAATCCTGATGCTGGTTGAAGGGCAAGAGGGCGAATGTTCTAACTTCTCAGCTGGATTTGGGAAGCAAGGATGGGAATATCAAACCAGATGGTGATTATTTCAATTTTTTTTATCAAAGTAAACTTCTTATTGAAATATATCTTGTTGTTGTCATGTCATGTCATGTCTTCTTGACCCCCGGGACTGCAGCACGCCAAGCTTCCCTGTCCTTCACCATCTTCCAGAGCTCGCTCAAACTCATGTCCATTGAGTCAGTGATGTCATCTAACCATCTCCTCTGTCGTCCCCTTCTCCTTCTGCCTTCAATCTTTCTTTTCTATTGAGTTGGCTCTTCGCATCAGATGGCCAAAGTATTGGAGCTTCAGCTTCAGCATCAGTCCCCCCAATGAAAATTCTGGGTTGATTTCCTTTAGGATTGACTGGTTTGATCTCCTTGCAGTCCAAGGGACTCTCAAGAGTTTTTTCCAGCCCCACAATTCAAAAACATCAGTTCTTTGATGCTCAGCCTTCTTTATGCTCCAACTGTCACATCCATACATGACTACTAGAAAAACCATAGCTTTGACTAGATGGATCTTTATTGGCAAAGTAACGTCTCTGCTTGTAATATGCTATCTATGTTTGTTATAGCTTTTCTTCCAAGGAGTAAGTGCCTTTTAACTTGATGGCTGCAGTCTCCATCTGAAGTGATTTTATTTTACATACATAAATGTAAAAGCTCATAAATTTAAAGTTAGTTCAGCTTTACGAAGTGAACTTAGCCTTTATATAAAGTGTGTGTTCTAGATGAAGAGATAGAACATTAGCAGTTTCATTGATACTCCATCTTACTTTCTCCCAATCACTGGCTCCCATAAAGGAAACCGATATCCTAACTACTAACTTGGGTGATTAGTTTTCCTTTCTTTTGAACTTTCTGTAAATGGGCTCATACACTCTATGTTCTTTTGTATCTGGCTTCTTTGGGGCTTCCCTGGTGGCTCAAACAGTAAAGAATCTGCCTGCAATGCAGGAGACCCAGTTTCATCCCTGGGTCGGGAAGATCTCCTGGAGAAGAGAATGGCAACCCACTCTTGCCTGGAGTATTCTGTGAACAGAGGAGCCTGGTGGGCTATAGTCTGCAGGGTCACAAAGAGTCAGACTCGACTGAAAAACTAGCTTTCTTTTCTTCTACACTGCACTCGTTTGTGAGTTCATCTACATTGTTTCTGTAGCTGCTCATTTTTATTACTGTGTCGTGCATGTGTCATCCTGTGAACATACTACAGATTCTCTGTTCTGCTGTCAGACCATTTACGTTATTTTCAATTCTTGCTATTACAAACAGTGCCTCTATGAATTATTTGGATGCTTTAAAAATACTTTTATCTTTTATATTATTACAAAAAATTTAACTCCTTTTATTTCAGAAGAATGAAATACTCTCTGAGAACTAAGAGTTACACTTCAGCACTACCATGTTCTTTTCAAATAGCAATAAAATATTAGTATGCATATTATCCATGGTACTCATTGAAATCTCTTTTACTTTTTGAAGAAAAAGAAAAGTTTGGGAGAAAACTGTAAACACATGATTGAAAGATTGAGAAAGTGTTAAATATCAAGAAATTAACATTTATGGATGAGGTTACTTTGGTTGCCTGGAGAAGGAAATGGCAACCCACACCAGTATTCTTGCCGGGAAAATTCCCTGGACAGATGAGCCAGGTGGGATACAGTCTGTGGGGTTGCAAAGAGTTGGATATGAGCACGCACGCATCCATGCTCCTTTTGTTGAGAAGAGAGCTTTATTTATTTAAAAACTTTTATTGTTAGTTTCAGGTATACAGTAAAGTGATTCAGTTATGCATATGCATAAAGCATATATACATTCTTTTTTATATTCTCTTCCATTATAGGTTATTATAAGATACTAAGTATAGTTCCCTGAGCTATACACTAGGTCCTTGTTGGTTATCTATTTTATATATAGTAGTATGTACATTTTAATCCCAAATTCCTAATGTATCCATCTCCTCCTTCCCCTCTGGTAATCACAAGTTTGTTTTCTATGTCTGTGAGTCTATTTCTGTTTTGTAAATAAAGTCACTTGTATCCTTTTTTTTTTCCAGATTCCACTTAAAAGTGTTTTCATATGACATTTGTCTTTGCCTGGCTTACTTCACTGAGTATGAAAATCTTTAGGTCCATTCATGTTGCTGCAAATGGTATTATTTCATTCTTTTTATGGCTGAGTAATATTCCATTACATATATGTACCACATCTTCTTATCCATTCATCTGTCAATGGACACTTAGGTTGAGAAGAGAAATCCGTAATGTAGTTTTCTGTATTTCCTGCACTTCATTATAGTCCATAATCAGGGTGATCTTTTTATGATAGAACATCCTTAAACCAATTCATGATATCTTATAAACTTTCAATTAAAAGTTCAAGTTAAAACTGTTGTTTACCCATGTATGTGTTCTAATTCTGGTGTTGTCCTGGGGAAGGCGTGGTGGGTGGGGTGGATGGGTACTATCTCACTGATGTTCTCTCTGAATTTTCTGAAACATCCATGTTATCTCCTGTTGTTGTTTAGTCGCTCAGTCGTGTCTGACTCTTGCCACCCCATGGACTGCAGCACGCCAAGTTTCCTTGTCCTTTACTATCTCCTGGAGTTAGCTCGAATTCATGTCCATTGAGACAGTGATGCCATCCAACCATCTCATCCTCTGTCACCTCCTTCTCCTCCTGCCCTCAATCCTTCCCAGCATGAGGGTCTTTTCCAATGAGTTGGCTCTTCGCATCAGGCAGCCAAACTATTGAAGCTTCAGTTCGATCAAGTTCAGTTCCACATGACAAAATAACAATATGAAATAAGACAAAATAACAGGGACTTAAATTCAATATGATTTATCTCTGTCTTCAGCAGTCCAAGTTCATCAGGATCCAAGATTTTGTTTCCCTTATCTGTCATTCTAAGCACATGACTTCCATTCTTATGCTAACTCCATGGTTCAGTATGGTTGCTAGTGATCCAGCTGATAACATGACTATGTTTATAACACAGAAGCTGGAGAGAAGGAAGAGAAGAGAAGGTAAGGAGGGGATGCAGTGGGGGGAGAGGGAGAAAGAAGGAGAAGGAAGGCATGCCCTCTGTCTAGAAATAGTTCCTGAAAGTCACAAGCACTTCTGTTATATTCTCTAAGCCAGAATGTCATTGGGAAGTACCACCCTTTAGATGGTCATATTGCTGCCTTGTATAAATTGGGGCTGTGATAAGGAAGAGGAGAAACAAGGATGTTGGGTAGAGGTAGGCGTTTAAAGTGTTTGCCACACCTTTCAAGATCTTAGGCAAATGCTGGGTTTGCTGAAAGGTGGTGCAGCAATGTGGTAGACAGCAGAGGAGGGCATGGGGGACCCTAAAGACAAAACTGCAGCCCAGGAATGCTGGCATCAGACCTGCCTGATTCAGCATAGGTAACTCCAGCTTCCTCTCTTGCGAGCACTTTATTTAGCAGCATGTTTTTGCAAAATGTAAAAGATGAAAAAAGGAAAAATAAGTCCTTGACATTAATTAAGAGCATAAAGAGAAAGTGTGTTTGGTGTGTTGGCTCATTTTATTTTTGCTGGAGAGGCAAAGAAAGGAAGATGACAGAGCCTCCTCTGGTGATCTTCATGGATAAAGGAAAGGAAGTCTGATAAAGTTCTTCTAAGTGTGGTCCTGCCTAAAAGAAGGAGGATGAACTGATTACATTTTAATAAATTAAAAAAAAAACTAGTAATAAAAAAATGAACAAGAGTGTAAATAGCTCTTACTGGATTTACTTTATATTTGCATGTGTGCGTGCATGCTCAGTCATGTCTGACTCTTTGCAACCCCATAGACTGTAGCCCACTAGGCTCCATGGGATGTTCCAGATAAGAACACTGGAGTGGGTTGCCATGCCCTCCTCCAGGGGATCTTCACAACCCAGGGACTGAACCCATGTCTCTTATGTCTCCTGCATTGGCAGGCAGGTTCTATACCAGTGAGCCACCTGGGAAGCCTCCCACTTTATACTTACCAAATGATATTCTTTAACTATGAGATAGTTAATGACTTTAACTGTTACAGCATATAGCATTCTCACATTTTTAAAACTCTAAAAAAATTTCAGAACATTCACATATTTTTGAAAGACAGTGCTCAGTTTCTGAGCCTTCTTTGTAAAGTAACTTGGATTCTGTGCTACTTATTCTTTGAATCTCTTTGGTGTGTTTGTAATAATAATAACAGCAACAACAACAGTAATAAATGATGGGACTTCTTTGGTGGTCCAGTGGTTCAGAATCTGCCTGCCAATGCAAGGGGCACAGGTTTGATCTCTGGTCCGGGTTGATCCCACATTCTGTAGGACAGGTAAGCCCATGTGCCACAGCTACTGAAGCCTGTGTGCCTCGAGCCTGGGCTCTGCAACAAGAGAAGCCGCTGCAATGAGAAGGCCACACGCCATAACTAGAGCGTAGCCCCACTCGCCACAGCTAGAGCAAGCTGGCACGCAGCGATGAGGGCCTGGTGATGGTAAATCCCTGCTCGTTTAATATTATCATTTAAACAAAATGGGCATGTAGGCTAAGAGTAATCTCAAAAGTCAGGACAGATAATTACTTGCCCAGCTTGTGGTTAGGCGGGATCCCATTCCATATCCCACTGAATTTTTAATGAAATGCAGCATAGCTATGAGGGAAGATACTCACTTCAGTGAAAAATGGCTAACCAGTTGCACGTGCTCTCCTTTTGTGAGGTTTGTACCCAAAATAAGTTGATTAAAAAGAGAAATCTGAGGCAAATAATTGTATTCATTTGACAATGCTATCAGCTTGTCTTTCTCTGGAGTTTGGAAGGCCAACGTGGCCCAACTCTTCATTTCATCAAGTATCTATCACACATCAATTGTATACACTATTACAAAGTTTTGTATCCTTCCTACATGTAAACGTGATACTTATACACGCATGCTGTAGTGGGGAATGTTGCTGGAACAGGCCTTATGCACCTGAGTTTTCTCGCTTTGCTACTAATGAGTCGGGGGTGGACCAGATGAGTAAGAACCAGGTGAGTAAGAAGCACAGCAGCCTCCTTACTGATCTCCAGGTGTCAGACGCTGTGCTAAATTCTTCACACTCTTTCCACATTTATTCCATTAGCTCGACAGTTCTGTGAGGGAGCTGTTTACTCCCTTCATTTTACAGGTAAGGAGCCAAGGAATAGAGGTTAAATACTGGCCCAAGGTCACATGGATGCTATGGGGCTGACCTGGTAGAACGGAGAGGTCCAGACACGCTATTTCTAGAGTTTCTCCTCGTTTCGACCCTCTTGGATTCTATATTTTACTTGACTTTGTTTTTGCTTGCATGCTCAGTCATTTCTGACTCTCTGCAATTCCATGGATAGAGAAGCTCACCAGGCTTCTCTATCCATGAGATTTTCCAGGCAAGAATACTGGAGTGGGCTGCCGTTTCTTTCTCCAGGGGATCTTCCCAACCCAAGGATTGAACCCATGTCTCCTGTATTGGCAGCCAGATTCTTTACTGCTGAGCCACAGGGAAAGCCTCAGATATTTTACTTACACAAATATTAAAACCAAATTGGAAAGTCGTCTGTGAGCATGGTGGGCAGCATGCCTGACTGAAAGCAGGAAACACACCCCTGGATGGCTGAGGAATGGAATATGATTGTCAGTGTCATTTACAGGACTGAGTCACAGAAATGGTATTTTGGGGGAATCTCCCGGGATGCTCAGGGCTGATCTAACAAGTAGCTGAGATGTAGCTGCTACCAGCAGCCGGTCTCATCAGGTGTCACTGCTGCTGTGCCAGCATGAATTTCTGAGTCACTGTAACTGATGAGCCCTCTGCCCCTATCCCCAGATCCTTGGGATCCATAGAAGGGCTTCATAGGATTCATTAACCTCTTGAAATCGGGTGAAAATTTGTATGTAGGTGATAGGAACATATTTTCTGAGGGGAAATTCACAGTTTTCCTATGAAGAAACACTACCTTAGGATTTTTTATTTTCCAGAGGTTTGGCATCAAAGAGAAAGCTAGATTGTAAAGATATCTTGAAGGCAAAGAAGAGACAAAAGTTTACGTTAGTGAATGAAGGAGCCTGGCATGTTTTAGATCTCAGAGAAAGGAGGCAAGAGAAGGGGAGAGCCTGAGGACATAGAGAAAAGTGACCCACAGAGCTTTGTTCTAATGCGGATGGGTGAGGACAAACTGTGACTACAGATTGTGGAAGAAAGCGGCGGGGACAGCTCTTTGTCCAGATTGGAGAGGGGCAGAGGGGGAAGACCGAGAACAATGAGTTGGAAGGAAGAAAACTGAAAGATAAGTTACCTATTATGAGAGGTCAGGGATAAGACTAGGGGTGGGAGAAAAGTAGATTAATGCATACTCAGTTGCTAAGTCATGTCTGACTCTTTTGTAGCCTCATTGACTAGCCCACCAGGCTCCTCTGTCCATGGGATTCTCCAGGCAAGAATATTGGAGTGGGTAGTTGCCATTTCTTCCTCCGGGGAATCTTCCCGGCTCAGGAATCGAAGCTGCGTCTCTTATGTCTTCTGCACTGGCAGACAGATTCTTTACCACTAGCATCACCTGGGATGGGAAAAAGTAGATTAAGTTTGGAAAATCAGCCTTGGGGGATGCAGCCAGCATGGAGGTCCAGCTAGGATGGGAAAATGTGGATTTGTTTTGGAACCAATGAATATAGTCCTGAGATTTCCCCATCCTTCTGGGCAGCACTAGATTAAAGAGTTGTTGCCCTGCCTTATTCACTACTAACTCCTACCCTCACAGCCACCACACGCGGTTGTACAGCGTGTGCACTGTGGAACTCGGGAAGATGTGCTCCCACTGTGGATGCAGTGCATGTGCTTTATCCTGGCATTCTGGCAGATGGCAGTAAAGCATCTTGTTCTCACAAAATCAATGGGCTGCGAGAGTCTAGCAGATGAAAGCAAACTGTCTAGAAGGAGGGAAGCACTTTTCAAATTGGGCAGAAAGAGGCTGTCTGGTTTGCAGCAGCTCTGAGTGTAGAGGGGTAGGAAAATAATATGATGGGTGGTAAGATGCAAGTCGAAAAAATGTCAGACTTCTGTGTCCCAAGCAGACCTGTGATCTTCTGCCTCAGCTAATGCAGAATTGTCCCACTCTGCGCTGCTCTTTCCTAAATACCATGGATTGTGGGAAACAAGTCTCATTCTCCCTTCTTCCTGAAATCCTCTCCTGTGCTCAATGCCTGAGCTTCTCTGCTGAAGTCTGTCTCCCAGCACCTTGTCTACAACTCACAAGGCACTATGTTTTATTACTATATTTATTATTGTATTTTTTGTGTTACTATATTATAGGATGCATTTATGTGTGTAGAACCAGACATCCTGGAATGTGAAGTCAAGTGGGCCTTAGCATCACTACGAACAAAGCTAGTGGAGATGATGGAATTCCAGTTGAGCTCTTTAAAATCCTGAAAGATGATGCTGTGAAGGTGCTGCACTCAATATGCCAGCACATTTGGAAAACTCAGCAGTGGCCACAGGACTGGAGAAGGTCAGTTTTCATTCCAATCCCAAAGAAAGGCAATGCCAGAGAATGCTCAAACTACCACACAATTGCACTCATCTCACACACTGGTAAAGTAATGTTCAAAATTCTCCAAGCCAGGCTTCAGCAATACATGAACCGTGGACTTCCAGATGTTCAAGCTGGTTTTAGAAAAGGCAGAGGAACCAGAGATTAAATTGCCAACATCTGCTGGATCATTGAAAAAGCAAGAGGGTTCCAGAAAAACAGCGATTTCTGCTTTAATGACTATGCCAAAGCCTTTGACTGTGTGGATCACAATAAACTGTGGACAATTCTTCAAGAGATGGGAATACCAGTCCACCTGACCTGTGTCTTGAGAAACCTGTATGCAGGTCAGGAAGCAACAGTTGGAACTGGACATGGAACAACAGACTGGTTCCACATAGGAAATATATCCAAACAGGAGTACGTCAAGGCTGTATATTGTTACCCTGCTTATTTAACTTCTATGCAGAGTACATCATGAGAAACACTGGGCTGGGAGAAGCACAAGCTGGAATCAAGATTGCCGGGAGGAATATCAAGAACCTCAGATATGCAGATGACACCACCCTTATGGCAGAAAGTGAAGAGGAACTCAAAAGCCTCTTGATGAAAGTGAAAGAGGAGAGTGAAAAAATTGGCTTAAAGCTCAACATTCAG
>SJYV01052057.1:117526-143718 GCA_006410875.1 Neotragus pygmaeus | reverse complement strand
GATGATTCAAAGACAATAGAACAGTGATTTGAAATCAGTTTGGCTCTGTAAAATCTAGAACTTATCATGGCTAAATTGTGCCTGGATAGACAATAGCTAAATTCCAGTAGAAATCCTTTAAACCTTCAAGGGTACCTGGTGTAACTGTTTTGACAGTACAGATATTCTTTGGTAGCCAGATTTCCCAACACTTCTTTCAATCCCAAACTTAAGTAACCACCTAGTTTAATAAGTTAGGTCAGTGGATACGTTCTTCAGTCAGCATATATGAGCACAATATTTCTTCTGATATACATATAATATATATATTATGTATGTTCTGATATATATGCTCTATTGTATAGATATGATTGAAAATAACTTCTGAGGTTCCATTTGAAGGCTTCAAATCAAGTAATACTTTTTTTTTGAAACTCAAATCTTCAGCAGGAATTTCCTGGTGGTCCAGTGGTTAAGAGTCTGTTGTATTCTTACTGCCAAGGATCTGGGTTCAATACCTGGTTGGGGAACTAAGATCCTACCAGCTGTGCAGTGCAGCCCAAAAAAACCTCTTCTACAGTATTTTTCTTTGTGGTAATGGAACAAAACCAATTGTAAATGACTAGATGGAAGTGAAGTAATTTGAAAAACAGTTCAGAAGAAGTTTAAGAGCGAAATGGAGGCAAAACCAACAGCAATGAAGAATTCCACATTCTCTAAACTTCAGGCTATAAAATGGCTGTTGTCAGCAGTACACGTTTGAATTATGAGTTAAAGTGATTAATTGGCTAAGTCTGGTCTGATTAGAATCAACTGTCTGATTAGAATCAACAGGAGATAAGCATATTGGGACCTAATAACTGCATATTAAGTCCAGAATTATTTCCGTTTCAATAGTCTCCACCATGTTTAATTGTACATTTCCCACTAATTACACTTTTTACAGTTGCCACCGCCGCCGCTGCTAAGTCGCTTCCGTCGTGTCCAACTTTGTGCGACCCCATAGGCGGCAGCCCGCCAGGCTCCCCCATCCCTGGAATTCTCCAGGCAAGAACACTGGAATGGGTTACCATTTCCTTCTCCATTACAGTTGTTAGGGATCATTAATCTTGAATTTCTAACACAATGTATTTTCATGAAGAAAAAAAAAGTTACACCCCAGGACTTAACACAAATCTAGCTGCCTCAGTAAGGAATTGTATACTTAACCTTTGACTCATTATGGTTTTGGAGAATGATCTGGTGTTGTCTCTCTTCCTATGGACAAAACCAGTTACATTTTGGATATGCCATTTGCTAATGTTCCCAAGTGAGATTCAGTAATGAAATTCAAGAAGTGGAGACAAGAGGCTCCTCTTAAAATGAAGAAATAGCATGTTTCCATGTTTTTCAGAAGATGTACTTCTCTGTGTCTCCAGAGCAAGGGCAGCGTGTTCTCTGAAGTCCTGTCCTCCCAGCGCCTGGCTGGTGACTGTGTTTGTGTTCAGCCCCCTCACTTGAAAAGGCACAGGCTTAGGAAACAGCTGTTCACAATTAAATTAATTATCATTTGTCGACAGTGTTCTGAGCTCAGAAATTCTGTGTTCACAGAAGAAAATGCTGCTAGGCCATGGTGCTCTTCCGAATGTGCTTGTGTCTACATTACCCATCTAGTCTGGGAAGGTAGCTTTAGGGTTTTCAAAGTAGCAGCAGTGTCTTTGCAAAATTATTGTCACACAATCCACTAATCTTTTTTTCTTAACTTTAAAGTGCTTGTTCGTCATTTGTCTGAGATTTTTTTCCCATTGGATTTTGACATACACTTGAAAAAAGACCCAAAGAAGACATACAGATGGCTAACAAACACATGAAAAGATGCTCAACATCACTCATTATCAGAGAANATGCTTGGGGCTGGTGCACAGGGATGATCCAGAGAGACGATGTGGAGTGGGAGGTGGGAGGGGGATTCAGGATTGGGAGCTCGTATACACCTATGGTGGATTCATGTCGATGTATGGCAAATCCAATACAGTATTGTAAAGTAGAATAAAGTAAAAATTTAAAAAAAAAGAAAAAGAAAATGAAAGACCAACAGCAGAGAATAAATGGGTATAAGAAATATCAATAGTATATATATGTCAATCCCAGTCTCTCAATTCATCTCACTCCCCGTTCCTTCCTTGACGTCTATACATTTGTCCTCTGTATCTGTGTTTTGCAAATAAGACCATCTGTGCCATTTTTCTAGATTTCGCATGTGTGTGTTAATATATATTTGTTTTTCTCTTTCTGACTTATTTCACTGTCTATGGCAGTCTCTAGGTCCATCCATGTCTCCACAAGTTTCGTTTATTTTGGGTAGATCAACATATATCTGCTATTGATACTATGTATAAAATAGATAACTAATGAGAATCTAACTTATAGCTCAGGGAAACTCTGTGGCGACCTAAAGGAAATCCAAAAAGAAGGGAATATATCTATATGCATAGCTGATTGACTTTGTCGTACAGTAGAAACTAACACAACATTGTAGAACAACCATACTCCAATAAAAATTTTAAAAAGAAATATCAGTGTGGTTCTCTAAGAATGAACAGTTAATGAATAAAGCTGATATTCCTTGGTAGTAATCCCACAAAACATATGAATTAGAATTTTGACCATTCTACCCTTGGTTAAAATGTTTCTTTGCTGACATAAATAATTTGAAGTGCTAAGACTTGGAGTACCCAGAGCTTTAATTGTACTGACCCCACGCCAGTACTCTTGCCTGGAAAATCCCATGGACAGAGGAGCCTGGTAGGCTGCAGTCCATGGNGGTTAAAATGTTTCTTTGCTGACATAAATAATTTGAAGTGCTAAGACTTGGAGTACCCAGAGCTTTAATTGTACTGACCCCACGCCAGTACTCTTGCCTGGAAAATCCCATGGACAGAGGAGCCTGGTAGGCTGCAGTCCATGGGGTCGCTAAGAGTCGGACATGACTGAGCGACTTCAGTTTCACTTTTCACTTTCATGCTTTGGAGAAGGAAATGGCAACCCACTCCAGTGTTCTTGCCTGGAGAATCCCAGGGACGGGGGAGCCTGGTGGGCTGCCGTCTACGGGGTTGCACAGAATCGGACACGACTGAAGTGACTTAGCAGTAGCAGCAATCTTAAGGATGGTGTCTGTTCATGTAAAGCAAAGTTCAGTCAGGAAGGGGATTAAATTCAAACTTGCCAGGTAATTATTGAGAAAAAAGTAAGTTACCTGAATGGTTACTTGTGAGATTTTTCTTCCAGATTTTTTTCTTTCATTTTTGAATTTGAGAATGGGAGAGTCATTTAGAAAATGTTCATGTTTTATCCAATTAGAGTTTTCAATTAAACTCTTCTATTTTATTTTAGCATTTTTGGATACCCCCTCAAAACCCAATATGTAGAAAAGCAATATGCATGAATATGATCTTTCTTTTTTAAGAAACCCTTTATTTTATTTATTTATTTTGGATTATGCTGGGTCTCTGTGCTACACGTGGGCCTTCTCTAGCTGCAGAGAGCAGGGATATTCACTGCGGTGCACAGGCCCTAGGATCACTGGCTTCAGTAGCTGCAGCACTCGGGCTGTACAGTGCAGGCTCAGTAGTTGTAGCACATAAGCTTAGCTGCTCTGTGGCATGTGGCATCTCCCCAGACCGGGAATTGAACCCATGTCCCTGCACTGGCAGGCAGATTCTTAACCACTGGACCCCCAGGGAAGTCCCTAAATATGTTTCTGGAAGCACTGCTTATAATAGGAAGCATTTGGAAATAGTAAGTGAATAGATAAATAAGTCATGAGATTTGACCAAATGAGCATCTAGTTTATGAAGACTATGAAGCAACATGTACTATGCCTATAATAAAATTACATAAGAAGGTCCAGTGATACTACTGAAAAACAAAAAGAAGAAGAAGAAGAAAAAAAAATACCCAGGATATAAAGATTGTATGTACTGACTTCAAGTGTACCTATTTCTATAGCTTTCAAAATCTATACATTTATTATTTTAATTCAAAGTAACATATTAGGCTTATTTTTACACCAAAGAGAGCCTGTAAAAACTTTACTGATAAAATCTAAAAGAAACTGAAAAGTTTAGTTTTTTTAAAAAAAGTATTTGAGTTTAAATAAAAACCAGCTGAGTGTATCTCCTTTGAGCTTCCTAAACTCCTCCCCATTTGTTCAATATTTGAAGATGTTGAATAAGCCTGTAATGTGTAATTTATTCTTCTGTAACACAATCCCATATCTTTTCTAATCTCTCCTTCTTAAAAATATAGCAAAAAGTAAGCAAATAAACCCAAAGTTAGCAAAGAAACACCAGATAATGATGGGCATCTATAGTGATTTTTGTTAGCTGCAAAAGAACTAGCAAAATCTCCATTTGGCAAATTCAAACAGCATTTACACATGTTCGTAAAATGTTCCTAATATAAGTGAAGGTTAAACTGTAATACTTCTTTCAGGGACATAATTTCTAAAACATGGCAATTACAGTTCTTAACAAAGTGTATGTTCTTTAGTTGCTACCAAACAAAAGTAACACATTTATTATCTAGATGGACTGGATAAATTCACAATATTTAAAAATGAAGCATTTACAAAGGTGTGGGAAAAACCTTCATTTTATGGGGTTATGGAAGGGAACTAGAAATCTGAAAATTGTTTTTAAATTTTTGTGAGTAGCTTCAGTTTGGAACTAAAGCTTTTCCTTTCTCATTACTCTTGCCTTATTAAACTGTTTGATTTTTTTGACTTCTTGGGTGGTACAATGGATAAAAATCCACCTACCAGTGCAGGGGACGTGGGTTTGATCCTTGATCCGGGAAGATCGCACATGCTGGGGAGCAACTGGACCTGTGTGCCACAATTCCTGAGTCTGCACACTGCAGCTACTGAAGCCCTCGTGCCCAGAGCCTGAGCTCCACAGGAGAAGCCACCGCACTGAGGAGCCCGAGCGCTGCAGTAAAGAGTCGCGTCCACGCATCTCAACAAGAGAAAGTCAATGTGCAGAACAAAGTCTCAGCACAGCCAAAAATAATACATAAATAAAATAAAAAGTTAACATTTTTTGTTTTTTTTTGGAGGTGGGGGAGGTGATGAGGGGACATGTAGGGCAATTGGCATCCTCATACTGTGAGCCAGCAATCCTAGTTGAATACAGAGCTTAATGAACAAGCATTTGTGAAGTTTATATGATTGTAGATATGTAAAGTGTTCTCTCATTTAGTGCTTCTCTAAGTTCAACGTGCATACTAACCACCGAGGGATTGAATTAGAATGTAGATTCTAACCCAATTGGTCTAGGGCGGATTCTAAGGTGATGGATTTCTAATAAGCTCCCAGGTGGTTCAATGCAACTGCTCTAGAGATTAATCTTTGACCAGCATTTTCCGTTGTGTCTGACTCTATGTGACCCTGTGGACTGTGGCTCACTGGGCTCCTCTGTCCATGGTATTTCCCAGGCAAGAATACTGCAGTGGATTGCCATGCCCTCCTCCAGGGGATGTTCCTGGCGCACGGATTGAACTCGTGTCTCTTTTGTCTCCTGCATTGGCAGGTGGATTCTTTCTCACTAGCACCACCTGGGAAGCCCATGCACTACACAGCATGAGAAAGCAACGTTGCATGCCTCTGTGAAAGTCAAGTAGATGGTTGTCAGAAGTAATCGCTCATACACTCGGCCAGGTGTAAGAAAAGCAGCCACAACCAAACTCCAGCCCATTTTGGTGTGGGGAGCCCATGTTGCCTGAGGATAAAATGAAACCTTAAAGTATCTAGCTCAGTGGCTGGTACCAAGTGTGTGCTCAATAGCTGTATTTTTCTCTTCTCTCTATAAAAATAATTACCAAATGAAACTGTTAGGGAGCACAACCAAGTAACATTTCAGCATTTTATACTGATAAAATCCAATGCTGATTAGAGAACTTTGTGCAGAAGATATTACTTAATGAATTTGAAACTACTGTTTCTTTTGAAAGATGATTGGCTTTAACAAAACAAGCTGGAAAGGGTAACTTTCCATAAAAGGAGTAACAGTGAAGTTAACTGTGGAGGTGATAGGGTGGGTGGAGAGTTAAAAGCAGACTTGGAAGGAAAGCTATGACCAACCTAGATAGTATATTCAAAAGCAGAATCATTACTTTGCCAACAAAGGTCCATCTAGTCAAGGCTATGGTTTTTCCAGTGGTCATATATGGATATGAGAGTTGGACTGTGAAGAAAGCTGAGCGCTGGAGAATTGATGCTTTTGAACTGTGGTGTTGGAGAAGACTATTGAGAGTCCCTTGGACTGCAAGGAGATCCAACTAGTCCATCCTAAAGGAGATCAGCCCTGGGTGTTCTTTGGAAGGACTGATGCTAAAGCTGAAACTCCGGTACTTTGGCCACCTCATGAGAAGAGTTGACTCATTGGAAAAGACCCTGATGCTGGGAGGGACTGGGGGCAGGAGGAGAAGGGCTGTGATATAAGAAAGACAGGTGAGGAAATGAATGCCAGACAGCTGAACAGACTTACCTGAGGTCATGCAGTGTGAGTGGGTGGCAGAGTTGGGACATGAACCCCGATCTCTTGCCTCCAGCCCCAGGCTCTTTCTACCACAGCACCTTGCTTGAAGCAATGGGCTTTAGCTCATGAAATCACAGCCGGNCGTGAGTTTGAGTGAACTCCGGGAGTTGGTGATGGACAGGGGAGCTGGCGTGCTGCGATTCATGGGGTCACAAAGAGTCGGACACGACTGAGTGACTGAACTGAACTGAACCAAGGAAACTAAGGACGTGAGGCTAAGAAGGGAGGCTGATGGAGCTGTATGCTTTTATGAGGGGAATGACCTTGAGAAGTTCCCAGAGGTGGTGTGACATTGTGATATACAATAAGAAATATATATATATTTGGTCTTCTGCCTGTTCCTGGTGGGGCTTCCCAGGTGGCTCAGTTGGTAAAGAAGCTGCCTGCTAATGCAGGAGACATAAGAGACGAGGCTTTGATCCCTGGGTCGGGAAGATCCCTGGAGGAGGAAACGGCACCCCATTCCAGTATTCTTGCCTGGGAAATCCCATGGACAGAGGAGCCTGGTGGGCTACAGTTCAGGGGTCGCAAAGAGTTGGGTGTGACTGAGCACACATTCTCACCACCTGTCCTGATACAGAGTCCCCAAACCCTTGGAATTTCCTGTGAAAGTGAAAGTGAAGTTGCTCAGTTGTGTCCAACTCTTTGTGACCTGTGGACTGTAGCCCACCAAGCTCCTCCATCCATGGGATTCTCCAGGTAAGAATACTGGAGTGGGTTGCCATTTCCTTCTCCAAGGGATCTTCCTGACCCAGAGATCAAACCCAGGTCTCCCACATTGCAGGCAGATGCTTTAACCTCTGCACCACCAGGGAAGTTCCTGTGATGATAGCAAAGGTTTCTTTTGTTACGTTAATAAGTGACTTTTAGGAAACACCTAAGGAGGCGGCTGGTTGCCAGGGGAACTAACCATGTGATTAGAGGGCTGGACCTCTCAGTCCCACCCTCACTGACCTCCAAGGAGGGAAGAAAGGATGAATTCAGCAGCAGCAGCCAATTACTTAATCAAACAGGGCTCTGTAGTGACATGCCCACAAAACACCGGAAGGATGGGTTTGGAGAATTTGTGGTTGGTGAACACATGGAGATTGGAGGAGAATGGTGTGCTCTGGGGGAAGCTCCCTGCCCCTTCCCCACACCTTGCTCTGTGCATCTCTTTCATCTGGCTGTTCCTTTTATAATAAACTGGGTGGCACCAGTGATAAAGAACCCATCTGCCAGTGCAGGAGATGCAAGAGACATGGATTCATCCCTGGGTCAGGAAGATCCTCTGGAGAAGGATATGGCAACCCACTCCAGTATCCTTGGCTGGGGAATCTCATAGACACAGGAGCCTGGTGGGCCATAGTCCATAGGGTTGCAAAGAGTCAGATATGACTGAAGTGAATTAGCACACCTAATAAACCAGTGATCTAGAGAGTGAAATATTTCTCTTGAGTTCTGTGAGCCGCTCTGGCAAATTAAAATATGCAAGGAGAGGAACCTGCCATCTATAGCCGGTTGTTCAGGAGCCCATGTGACAACCTGGACTTGGGATGGGCGTCTGAAGTAGTGGTGAGGGTGAGCATCGTATAGGACTGAGCTCTTAACCTGTGGCATCTGATGCTCCCTCCAGGTAGATAGTCAGAATTGAGTTAAATTGTTGGATAACCAGCTGTTGTCTGAGAATTTCTTGGTGTAGGAGAAAAAATTCACACATTGTAATTGGGTGCAGAGTATAGGAATGCCCCAAAGACTTCAGAATGGAATGTTAGACATTCAGCTCTGTTATTTGCTTTGCAACAGGCTCACACAAACCCTCTATACTAGTATGATGCGCTATATGCTGTATACATCATACAGCCCTGCATAGGAAGCAGTTTGGGTGGGAAGGATTCTGGTGGTGTCCAGCCTGATGGTTGTGTTCAGATTGTGGGAAAAGACAGCACATGCAGAAGGCAAGACCAGAACAGCCCATGTTGAATTCAGAAGGAAGTCATTAGTGACCACGGGAAACTTAACCCCTTGACAATCAGCAATCCCCAGCAATACAGGAGAGGTGGGGGGCTTCACATAATGGAGGGCAGGATAATGAGTCTTTGAGAACATTTTTAGGGGGATGGCTACATAAAAATAAGTTGCTAATTAAGACAGTAATGTGTACATAGATCTAGAAGGGAGAGACTAGAAATCAACTAGAAGACTTAATACATTTTAGACTTCACTTGAGGTTTCAGATGATAGGTGAGTAAGAGCCATTGTAGGCCTTAAACTGTAATGAGTTTCATGTTTACTTTGTGGATTTTCAGTTTGGCAAAATGAATAGGGCATGTGTAGAAAAGCATATTGCGTGTGTGCTCAGTTGTATCCGACTCTTTCAGACCCTATGGACTGTGCCCACGAGGCTCCTCTGTCCACGGGATTTTCAAGGCTAGAATACTGGAGTGGGTTGCCATTTCTTCCTCCAGGGAGTCTTTCCAACCCAGAGATCAAACCTGTAGCTCCTGCATCTCCTGCACTGGCAGGCATGTTCTTTACTGCCGAGCCACCTAGGAAGCCCCCAGGAAAGCATATCGATCAATCTCAGTAGGACATTTTCAAAAGTCTTTTTAAAATTAGAGTATCTTCCCACCCCCCACGAAGTTTTTACCTGAAAATTTTATAAGACATTAGGAGAATAGCTCAAGACAACTTTTCAATTTAGGCTCACACCTCCATTCTTTTCTCTTAATAAGATACCCTCCTCATTTCCTGAGACAGCTCTTTGAACATGGCAATTTCCCATAGCATATTTTCATAAGGAAGGTGGGACAATGTGCCATCTATTAGCCAGGGAATATGAGCTACTTTGTGTAGATTGATATTGCCTTAACACCAAATTTCTGGGTAGGGAAGGGGGAATTATGACACAGATCATGGCTGCCTTTGAGTATCTGTATGCTTTGTTCTAACAGCATATAATGGTGAAGAGCATTTTAAGAGGGCCATGATGACTGCAAAGACAGACCTTTACTCTGAACCCAAAGTGTTTGCACGGATTTGGTGCCTGACACACAGCGAGGCCAAACAAACTGAAAGGTTGGAGTTTGGAGCAAAGAAAGGTTTAATGTAGGGTCATGCATGGAGAAGGGCTTCCCTAGTAGCTCAGTCAGTAAAGGATCTGCCTACAGTGAGGGAGACCCAGGTTCGATTCCTGGGTTGGGAAGATTCCCCTGCATGAGGAAATGGAAAACCATTCAAATATCCTTGCCTGGAAAATCCCATGGGTAGAGACGCCTTGTGGGCTGCTGTCCATTGGTTGCAAATCGGCCACGAATGAGCAACTAACACTGAGGAACTGAGGATGCATGGAGATAGGTGTGCGCATGTGTTTTCAGTCATGTCCAGCTCTTTGTGATCACATTGACTGTAGCCCACCAGGCTTCTCTGTCCATGGAATTTTCTAGACAAGAATTGCCAATTCCTTCTCTAGGGGATCTTCACAACCCAGGGATCGAACTGAAGTCTCCTGCATTGGCAGGCAGACTCTTTACCACCTGAGCCACGGGGGAGGCCTCACACCCCTCAAAAGACCAAAAGGTTTGGGCAAAGCATTGTTAAAAGCCAGGTGGTCACGCCTTGAGATCAGTTTGTGCGCAGTTCTCTGATTGGCTGATGGTTAGGTAACAGGGTAGCAGGGGTTAACATTCTCAGTGTCTTGGTTTCCTAGAGGCCTGGGGCTATGTGCTCATAGCCATCAAGTAATTAACATCTTCCATTTGGTGGGGGGTTTTTGGATCTGTAAAACAGCTCAGGAAATGTGCATCAAATACTGCCATCACGGTACCTCAGAGAGGAGCTAAAGCAGAGAGTATGGAGGAGGAGTCTGTTCCAGGAAGGCACCACGGGGTCCTGTGTGTATGTGTTAGTAGCTCAGTCGTGTCCGACTCTTTGCGACCCCATGGACTGTAGCCCACCAGCTTCCTCTGTCCATAGAATTCTCCAGGCAAGAATACTGGAGTAGGTTGCCATTTCCTTCTCAAGGAGAGATCTTCCCAACCCGGGTATGGATACCTGGTCTCCTGCACTGCAGGCAGATTCTCTACCATCTGAGCCACCAGGGAAGTTTGGTGGGTCCTGCTCGGTTGTCAAAGCTTGGACTAATCAATCACCGTATTTGCTCTATGGTTTTTAAGTTTATCAACTGTGTATATGTAGCTAGAAATTCTCTGATCTATATTTTCTTTTAAAGCAAGTCTTATAAAAACCAAATTTGGAAAAGTTGAGGTTTCTTCGACAAATAGCCGCTGTATTAGAGTGGGGTCAATTCCCTGTCACCAGCCAGGGCGCTGCCGGATTCTAAAGGAGAATCTGGAGTTACTGTTTCCCTTCTATAACACACGAGAGCAAGTTCAAACACTTGGCCCCAGAACACAACACTCATGCTATGGCTCAATCTACTTTTCTAGCCCCATTTCCTTGTTCCTTCTTTTATTCTGTCTTCTACACACACGCTAATATGAATGACCATTTCTCAGAGCCTCCCACCTAGTGACTTCTATTTGCCACATGTGCTGATCGGCTTTTCTCCATTTGCTTGAAGCACCTTCACTTGTTTCTTAAAATCAGCTCCATGGCACCTATTTGGAACTCTCCATGTTCCAGAAAGCACATGCAATTTTATATTTAGCTTTATTTTAGTATTTCTTTGATTCTTTATTTTAGGGTTATTTACTTTATTAAAAGTATCTCTCCCACTGGTCTATGACTCCCATAAAAGAACAAATCATGTATTTTGAAGAAATCCCAGTGCCTATCATATAGTAGATGCTCAGAATAACTAGTGATTAAGAATGCATGACAGGGAAAAAATAAGCTTGCAAAATACAGACTCAACAGACAACTATAAGCCCTTTAAGACACATTTCCAGCTAATCCACCTAGATTTTGGTAATTAAAAGAAGAGGGGAAAACATTAAGGGATTCTTGAATGGTGGTGCAAGAAATTAAAGAGATAGTTTATAATTTCTGGAGCCAATTATTGCTTCAGGACAATATTTCAAAGAGATTTCCCTTGTTTCAGTTAAATTGACAACTTTCCCCAGTAAAGGTGTTGTTGTTGTTTAGTTGCTCAGCTGTGTCCAGCTCTTTGCAACCTCATAGACTGTAGCCCACCAGGCTCCTCTGTCTCTGTAGATTCTCCAAGCAAGAATACTGGAGTGGGCTTCTTTTCCTTCTCTAGGAGATCTTTCCCACCCAGGGACCGAACCTGCCTCTCTTGCGTCTCCTGCATTGGTAGGTGGGTTCTTTACCACCGTGCCATCTGGGAAGCCCCTAAATAAAGGTAAGGCCTCATAGTTTCTTGCCTATTTTGTTGTGATTCTTTGAAACATCAAGATTTGCTAACTGAACTTGAGGATGTACTTAATTTTCCAAGATTGGGACAGACATGCCCAGGTAAGCTTATAAGGGCAAGATCAAGTTAGAAAGAAATGTGCTTTTGTTTTGACGATTTATACCTAGTGGTGGGTTTAAAATAGGGTCTCCTGTAGAGAAGTGGTGTCGACGTCTCCTCCCCTTGAGCATGGGCTCTGTAACTGCTTGACTAATAGTTGAACGTGGCACAGTGCATGCTCTGCATCCAGACCTTGAGAAATGGGTAGCTTTCACTTCCTGCTTCTGAGGACATTCCCTCTTGGAACCTGAGTAAGTTGTGTGAGGGGAGGTCCAAACTGTCTTGGGGAGAGCAGTCTGTATCAGTTTGCCTGCCATGTAAATGAACCATCTTGTGAGTGGGTGTCTTCCCCAGCTACATCCATCCTGCATGCCTTGTGGTTTCCCTGTTTTCAGCAGAGCAAGAAGTATGAGGCTTGAGCTTAAAAAGCAGTTCCTATGGTACTCATAATTACAATGTCCCTCCTTCTAGTCCTAAGATTATTTTTCATTGACTAATATAAAATCTAATGTGTAATGCAGGTAGAAAGTAGTATTATTACTCACCTTGGCAATCTGTTTATATTAAGGCAAAATTTGGCTGCCTGGAAATTCTATCGGCCTCTTACTTGGAGAAACCTTTTCCCCTCTTTCTAGGACCACAATACAGACACAAAGTCAGCCTATTTTGAACAGATGATTCTGTTTTCAGATAATCTCAAAGGTTTTACACTGTTCATACCATGGTAAAACGTAACCAACAGGCTTACATGAAATTGCATGGCATTCAACATGCTGAGGGCTTCCCAAGTGGTTGCAGTTGTAAAGAATTAGCCTGCCAATGCAGAAGACACAAGAGATGCAGGTTCTAGCCTTGGGTTGAGAAGATGCTCTGGAAAAGGAAATAGCTACGTACTCCAGTACTCTTTCTGGAAAATTCCTCGGACAGAGAAGTCTGGCAGGTTATAGTTCATGGGGCTGCAAAGAGTCGGACATGACTGAGCAACTGAGCATGCACAGCAGAGCATGTGGAACTTGTCTTTAGCCTAAGAAAAATAAAATCTCAGTATTAGGAAAATAAAACTCCTTTAAAAATAAAACTTTTAGGAGTTATTTCTCCACTGATCTCCAGTAGCATATTGGGCACCTACTGACCTGAGGAGTTCATCTTTCAGTGTCCTATCTTTTTGCCTTTTCATACTGTTCATGGGGTTCTCGAGGCAAGAATATTGAAGTGGTTTGCCATTCCCTTCTCCAGTGGACCACATTCTGTCAAACCTCTCCACCATGACCCGTCCATCTTGGGTGGTCCCACAGGGCATGGCTTAGTTTCATTGAGTTAGACAAGGCTGTGGTCCATGTGATCAGATTGGCTAGTTTTCTGTGATTGTGGTTGCAGTCTGTCTGCCCTCTAATGTCCTCTCTTAGTGCCTACCATCTTACTTGGGTTTCTTTTACCTTGGATATGGGGTATCTCCTCACAGCCACCACTCCTGACCTTGGACGTGGGGGTATCTCCTCTTGGCGGCTCCTGTACTGTGCTACCGCTGCTCCTGAGCTGACTACTGGATCCAATATGCTACCGGAGATCACTGGAGAAATAACTCCAGAAAGAATGAAGGATGGAGCCAAAGCAAAAAGAACACCCAGTTGTGGATGTGACTGGTGATAGAAGCAAGGTCTCTTGCTGTAAAGAGCAATATTGCATAGGAACCTGGAATGTTAGGTCCATGAATCAAGGCAAATTGGAAGTGGTCAACAGGAGATGGCAAGAGTGAACATCAGTATTCTAGGAATTAGCGAACTAAAATGGACTGGAATGGGTGAATTTAACTCAGATGACCATTATATCTACTACTGTTGGGAGGAATCCCTTAGAGGAAATGGAGTAGCCATCATGGTCAACAAAAGAGTCCAAAATGCAGTATTTGGATACAATCTCAAAAACGACAGAATGTTCTCTGTTCGTTTCCAAGGCAAATCATTGAATATCACGGTAATGCAAGTCTATGCCCTGACCAGGAATGCTGAAGATGCTGATGTTGGACGGTTCCATGAAGACGTCCCAGAGCTTTTAGAACTAACACCCCCAAAAGATGTCTTTTTCATTATAGGGGACTGGAATGCAAGAGTAAGAAGTGAAGAAACACCTGGAGTAACAGGCATATTTGGCCTTAAAGTACAGGATGAAGCAGGGCTAAGGCTGATAGAGTTTTGCCAAGAGAACGCACTGGTCATAGAAAACACCCTCTTCCAACAACACAAGAGAAGACTCTACACATGGACATCACCAGATGGCCAACACCGAAATCAGATTGATTATATTCTTTGCAACCAAAGATGGAGAAGCTCTATAAAGTTAGCAAAAACAAGACTAGGAGCTGACTGTGGCTCAGATCATGAACTCTTTATTGCCAAATTCAGACTTAAATTGAAGAAAGTGGGGAAAACCACTAAACCATTCAGGTATGACCTAAATCAAATCCCTTATGATTATACAGTGGGAGTGAAAAATAGATTTAAGGGTCTAGATCTGATAGAGTACCTGATAAACTATGGACGGACATTCATGACGTTGTACAGGAGACAAGGATCAAGACCATCCCCAGGAAAAATAAATACAAAAAAGCAAAATAGTTGTCTGAGGAGGCCTTACAAATAGCTGTGAAAAGAAGAGAAGTGAAAAGCAAANCTTTATGCATGTTTACTGGACCCTTTATATTTATTCTGCAGTGAACTATTAACTTTGCCCATTTGTCTATCGGAATGTTCTTTTCCCAGTTGATTTAACATCACTCGTCTGTAACCCTTTATCATATACGTGATGCAGAAATGTCTGCCAGCTTTTTGTCACCTCGTAATCGCATTGACAGGGTTTTCTAGCTGTTTGTTGCTGTTGTTTTCCCTGTATATATTTTTCCACTTGTCAGTCACCGAGTTTGTCTTTTGTCAGTGTTTTCCTTTGTGCTGTTTTGTTGATATATTCTAAGGCCTTCTGCACTCCAAGCACGTAAAATTACTTTTCAACACTGTATTTTCTACTATGAATATATTTAGGGTTTAGTGTGAGGAGTAAGCAAGGGTTACTTATTTATTTTGCAAGCACATAGGCACTTGTCCCCAGACCTTTTATTGAATAACCACTATGTCCCTCCTTGGTTTGAAGTTCTATCTTTTATATTTACAAAATTCTCAAATATACTTGAGTTCAGTTCTGAACTCGGTAATCTATTTCTGAGCTCTCATCCTGTACCAGATTCATGCTGTATTATTGCTGTAATTTTATAACACANAACACAGAAATAATTCATGAAATTCTGAAGGAGCATTACTTTCAATTTAGAATTCTACACCCAATCAAACATTTAGCTGACAGTAAAATAATGACCTTTTGGGCCCTGTGAGGAAGCAAATTTTTAACTTTCAAATATGCCTTTTAAGGAAGCAACTAGAGGATATAGTATTCCTAAAACCAACTGAAGGAGTATATGAATAAACCAGGAAGGAAAATGACACGGGACTCGGGAATTAGTTGACCCAACACTAAGAATGGCAAGAGGAAGCCACAGTACAACCACTGAGAATCTAAACCAAGCAGCCAGAGAGGACAGACAGACAGCTGAAGGAGGAAGACCTCCAAGGGGCTGGAAGTGGGGGACTGGAACTGACAGATTATATGATATTCTGAGCATCTGGGAGAAATACTGCTATATGTCTAACAAGTCTGCTGGAACATCTGAAAAAAATTAGCCATAGGTACACAGGAAACAAAGCAAATGGGGAAAGATGCAAATGCTGCATTAACTGGGGGGAGGGGCAGGGGGNTACTTCAAGGCTGTATATTGTGACCCTGCTTATTTAACTTCTATGCAGATTACATCATGAGAAACGCTGGGCTGGAAGAAGCACTAGCTGGATCATGGCATCTGGTCATGTCACTTCATGACAAATAGATGAGGAAAGAGTGGAAACAGTGGCTGACTTATTTTGGGGGGCTCCAAAATCACTGCAGATGGTGACTCCAACCATGAAATTAAAAGATCTTTACTCCTTGGAAGGAAGGTTATGACCAACCTAGATAGCATATTAAAAAGCAGAGACATTACTTTGTCAACAAAGGTCCATCTAGTCAAGGCTATTGTTTTTCCAGTGGTCATGTATGGATGTGAGAGTTGGACTATAAAGAGAGCTGAGCACCAAAGAGTTGAAGCTTTTGAACTGTGGTGTTGGAGAAGACTCTTGAGAATCCCTTGGACTGCAAGGAGATCCAACCAGTCCATCCTAAAGGAGATCAGTCCTGGGTGTTCACTGGAAGGACTGATGTTGAACCTGAAACTCCAATACTTTGGCTACCCGATGTGAACAGCTGACTCATTTGAAAAGACCCTGATGCTGGGAAAGATTGAGGGCAGGAGGAGACGAGGACGACAGAAGATGAGATAGTTGGATGGCATCATTGACTCAATGGACATGAATTTGGGGAAACTCCCTGGTGATGGACAGAGAGGCCTGGCGTGCTGCAGTTCATGGGGTCGCAATACATCAGGCACGACTGAGCAACTGAACTGAACTGAAAAATAATATTTCTATTTACATCTGTTTTGTCTTGTAATGTGCTCAAAAGAATATGGCTATGTTCTGGATATGACTATTATATATATTTCAAGTGAGGATTTTTATAAACATAATTGAGTGGTAATCAGTTATATTGTTTGAGCCCAAAGTTGTATTGTTACCACACATTTTAAACTTGACTCAGATGGCTAGATTCTAACAAACGCCTCCTCTACTTAGATTTGGTATTAAGTGCCAAGAGTAGGAGTTTATCCCCTCAAGAACTCTAGCCCTGATACTGATCTGAAAATTTGGATTCCTCTACAAGGCTCATTGGCAATTAACCAAAAACACTTCATCATAAGAACAATTTATGCTTTCATAATTTCTTTCACTATTTCATGCCAAAATCATAATGTGTGTGTGTGTGTAACAGAGAGAGAGAGAGGAAAAGTACTGGTATAGGGGTTAAAATACTCACCTATTTTTGTGGCATATTGAGCAGAAGGTAAATTTTGGGGTTTATTTTCATTGTAATTCTTGTAGTTCATCCATCTGTAGATGAGTTTGTTTCCCTAAACAGTTAGTATTGTTTAACAATACTTATTATTCAGATCAGAGAAGGCAGTGGCACCCCACTCCAGTACTCTTGCCTGGAAAATCCCATGGACGGGGTTGCTAAGAGTCAGACACGACTGAGAGACTTCACTTTCACTTTTCACTTTCATGCATTGGAGAAGGAAATGGCAACCCACTCCAGTGTTCTTGCCCGGAGAATCCCAGGGATGGGGGAGCCTGGTGGGCTGCCGTCTATGGGGTCACACAGAGTCGGACATGACTGAAGTGACTTAGCAGCAGCAGCATTATTCAGATACTTCATAAAATAATCCTCACACAACTCCTATAAGATGGCTATAAGCAGAGTGCTACACCCAACTCGCAGAGGCAACAATGAAGTGGCAAAGTTCTGGGACCGTAAGATAAAGCTTGCTGCTGTCTAAGGCTGCTGAAGCTTAAAGGATCAGTCTTAAATCTTTCATTCAAGAAAAGTAGGAAAACAAAATGCTCCAAACCCACATTCTTTCTTTGTAACCCCTGAATAGTCTTGCCTGAGTAGTATTAACGTTTAGGCAGTTAATGATTTAGATCAGCATAGGAGATATATTTATATCACTCAGTCTTCCTCCTTCTATACCATTTCCAGAGAGAGACTGACTGTCCTTGAGCAGGAATATGGTTTAGGCTTGTGCTAGAAAACTCCGTGGTGATGTCACTGACAAGAAATCTACCGCACTGAGCATTTATTTCTCTTTTTCTTGCAAGGGCAAAAGGTTATACACTTTCTGAGAGTGTGCTTCATAAAAATAATCAGTACTTAAATGCACTGTATTTTTGACCACCCAGAGAGGAAGTGCTCTTACAGAAGAGCTCAGGGGAGATGTTGTTATTGATGAAGTGTCAATGAATAGGATATGAATCAGATGATATTCTCCTGAAGATACACAGTCTTCAAGTATAAGGAAGACTATTTGAGCTAAAATATGTTTTGAATTAGGAAATCTCTGCTCACATGAGGGATATAGATAATTGGAAACACCTGAGGCTCACATGCTGTTTCTTTCATGTGTTTCTTTCACAAATCTTTGAGGGGAGGAGGTTGGGAGGGACGCCTGCATGGGTGAGATGGTTTCTTGGCTTCAATTCCCAGAGTCCTTTGGGTTGTATGTTTATACTCCCAATGTGAACATGATAATCACACATGGAGTCAGCTGGAAGAGATTATGAACCATGAAACATGGTTAACTTTGATTGTACACCCTTAGATGCTCTTATTGTCTCCTTACAACACAATGGCTACCCAGTTTCTATGGTAACTATGAAAAAGACAGAAGAGCCTACACAATTCAGCCAATGTGTGACTCAAAGATTGCACTTCACGGTTCAAAGTGGCATAAGGTGTTGCTGAGAGTTGTCTGAAAATGTACAAGTCTACTCCTAAGTGTCTAAAGACTAAGGAAATGATGTAATCAGTGTGGCCTAGTGACTAGAAAATATTTATGCTGCATCATTATGCTGGGGTTGATGTGAACTCCTTTTATCTCAAACCAAAAAGTTTATGACAAATTATTGTCAAGTGGTGTAAGTCTTCTCAGATGCTTTAGAACTGGCATATGCTTTTTTTCCCATCTTGGAAATACTGATCAGATTTTACTAGAATTTTATTTGTTTGTTTACCATTTTAACTATTTAAGCATACAAATCAGCAGCATTAAGTACATTCACAATATTGTACGACTATCATTAGTGTTTTCAGAACTTTTTCATTATCTTGAACAGAGATTTTTTGCCCCTTAAAAAACAACTCCTCATTCTCCCCTTGACCTGGCCCCTGGTAAGCACTTTCCATTTCTATGAATTTGCCTATTCTCAGTATCTCAGACAAATGTCCTTTTGTGTCTGGTTTATTTCATTTAGCATAACATTTTCAAGGCTTAACCATCTTGTAGCATATATTAACATTTTTTTAACGGATGAATAACATTCTGTTATGGGTATATACCACATTTTAAGAATCCATTCATCTGTTGATGAACACTTGAGTTGTTTTCATCTTTTATTACTTATGAATAGTCTGCTATTAATACTGGTATACAAGTATATGTTTGAGTTCCTTGGAATGTGACTTTTTAAAAATAAGGTATTTTTAGCCCTTGATATTTGGATATAATAAACAAAACTCAGTGGTCACTACTAATGGGTTTGGGGGTTATTTTACATTTCTTCACTTTCTTTCACTTTCACTTTACATTTCTTTATTTTTTTCAAACACAGTATATTTGGGGAAAATCCTCACTTTTCTTGCTCCTTCTCACATTTCAAGACTGTCTATGCCCCATCTTCTGCATGTGTTATATAAATAAACACAATGGGCTATGAGGCATAGACAGGATTTGTTCTCAGAAACAGAAGCAATCATACCTTCTGCCTATGAAGAGGGGGTCAACATTAAAAATGAACAAGTTAATTAGTTTTTCAACTTGTATACTCTTGATAAGTATAGAATAAGATCGCTAAAGAGTAAGAAGTGAGAATTGTGTAAAAAAAAAAAGTAGCTCCATCAGATTACTTAATAAAAACTCGGTATTTCCTATCTATGGGATTTTGTACCTAGTGTCACAAGGTGGAAGAGATTATTTTGGCTGAATCTGAGTTACGTGCAGGCAGGTTTAAAAACTCCCAACTGGTTATCCCATAGAAACTTCCTCTATTACTTCTAGACATTAGGAAGCCAGATTAACACATACTTTAGGGAGATAGATTCCAAGTGTAGAAAATCAGACAGGCCACAAGATTCGGAATTCCTAAAACATGTGCTTTTGGAAAATGCATCTGCAGAAATGGCAGAAGTGGTTGACCTAACATCTGGGCGGGTATAAAAGACTGAATTAATGATTGGGAAACTTCATGTGCATAAAATGAAAACTGTGATGGTTTTGCTTTTGACCAGTATTTTTCTTTGTAACACCCTGGACAACAAATGTTTCAATTTGTGCACAAACTCTTATCTCCCTTCTTTAACAAATGGTATCAGGAAAGTCCTGAGGAATTATCTTTTCTAAAAGAAACGGTGTTCTTGCTTGCTGCTGGCTTCCTGTCCTTTCCTGTGTGGAAATCAGGCTGCATCATGTTAGGCATCCTTGTGTTGTTCTCCAGACTAGAATATTATCATCCTGAACAAAAGATAAAATGGAAATGCATGGTGAAATATAATACAGACTGTAAACATGTTGAAATTGTCAGAGCAATATAAAGTAGAAATGATCAAGTTCTTCACATTCCTCTTAAATGAAGACATGGAAATAGCAGATCTAGAACAGACTCATGGATGGGAGACAATAACAGGAAGAACTTATTTGCTGATGCCTTACCTTTTTCCAGGGTAAAAGGAGTATTCATTTTTCTCTCATTCTAACTCAACTTGGTAATTTGTGTGCGTATTCAAGGTTACAGTTCTTATGCTGAGTCATGACTCCTAAGCAGTGTAGCTATTTCACTACCTGATCATGGATACTATTTCCTTCTGGTCTTAACTATGAAAATCCCAATGATTCTGAGACAACCAGCTTAACCACTCATTTCTAAACTTTCACCCCTCCATTTCCTTCTTGGTGGTACTTAACTAGTATCTGATTAGCTTTTCCACAAATTAGCTGACATATGCCCCAGATTTGCAACATACCAGGTAACACACATAAAAAGGAAGAGAAAGTTTTGTTTCTCTGTTGCAACTGCTTGAGTCTTCTCTAGGAATCTTAGCAGGAGACTTCACAGTCTCAGATGTTTATATTCTCCCTCCTCTGAGGAAATGGAGCTGAAGACATCTCACCCACATGTAGTTTCCTCTAACCTGTGGAGTATCTCTGATCCAGCATGGAGAAGAGTCTAAATTGTAGGTGGTTTTACTCCTCTCATACAACCTTGCTGTGGCACAGGAAGGTGTGGCTGGGTACACAGAGAACAGGGTAGCCAACAGACTTGCAAGAAGGGAGGTTAAAAGAAATAAATATTCTTGAAATTTCAACTGACTGAAGAATTTTGCAAACAGTCCACCTTGAGTATTGAGAGGAGAAAGACATAGATGGAAGAAACATACAATAAAATCTACATAGAAAATGCTGACATCAGAAAATTTAATCACTAGACCTTCAAAACTCCTTTCATAAGTGGCAAGGACCTAATAGAATCAGAAGAGATTAGGCAGAAAGAATACACAGAAGACCTGTACAAAAAAAGCTCTTAATGACCCAGATAACTAGGATGTTGTGGTCACTCACCTAGAGCCAGACATCCTGGAGTGTGAAGCCAAGTGGGCCTTAGGAAACATTACTATGAACAAAGATAGTGGAGGTGATGAAATTCCAGCTGAGCTATTTCAAATCCTGAAAGATGATGCTGTGAAGGTGCTGCACTCAATATGTCAGCAAATTTGGAAAACTCAGCATGGGCACAGGACTGGAAAAGGTCAGTTTTCATTTCAATCCCAAAGAAAGGAAATGCCAAAGGATGTTCAAATTACTGTACAATCGCACTCATTTTACATGCTTCCAAGATTATGCTCAAAACCCTTCAAGCTAGGCTTCAGCAATATGTGAACTGAGAACTTCCAGAGGTACAAGCTGGATTTAGAAAAGGCAAAGGAATGCTAAAGCTGAAACTCCAGTACTCTGGCCACCTCATGCGAAGAGATGACTCATTGGAAAAGACTCTGATGCTGGGAGGGATTGGGGGCAGGAGGAGAAGGGGACGACTGAGGATGAGATGGGTGGATGGCATCACGGACTCGATGGACATGAGTCTGAGTGAATTCCAAGAGATGGTGATGAACAGGGAGGCCTGGCGTGCTGCAATTCATGGGGTCGCAAAGAGTCAGACACGACTGAGCAACTGAACTGAACTGAACTGAACTGAAAGGAAAAATAGATCAAATTGCCAACATATGCTGGATCATAGGAAAAGCAAGGGAATTCCAAAAAAAATCTACTTCTGCTTCACTGACTACGCTAAAGCCTTTGACTGCGTGGATCACAAACTGAAATATTCTTAAAGAGATGGGAATATCAGATCATATTCCCTGCCTCCTGAGAAACCTGTTTTCAGGACAAGAAGCAAGAGTTAGAATCGGACATGGAATAACGGGCCAATTCAATGTTGGGGTAGGAGTATGTCAAGGCTGTACGTTGTCACCCTGCTTATTTAACTTATATGCAGAGTACATTATATGAAATGCTGGACTGGATGACTCACAAGCTGGAATCAAGCTGGGAGAAATATCAACAACCTCAGATATGCAGATGATACCACTTTAGTGGCAGAAATTAAAGAGGAACTAAAGAGCTTCTTGATGAAGGTCAAAGAGGAGATGGAAAAAGCTGACTTACAATTCAGGATTCAAAAAATTAAGATCATGGCATCCAGTCCTATCACTTCATGGCAAATAGATGGGGAAAAAGTAGAAACAGTGTCAGGTTTCATTTTCTTGGGCTCTAAAGTCAATGTGGACATTGACTGCAGCGACATAATTAAAACTCACTTGCTCCTTGGAAGAATAGCTATGAAAAACTTAGACAATGTACAATGTATTAAAAAACAGAGACATCACTTTGCCAAAAAAGGTCCAAATAGTCAAAGCTATGGTTTTTCCAGTAGTCAAGTATGGATGTGAGAGCTGGACCATAAAGAAGGTTGAGTGCCAAAGAACTGATGCTTTCGAACTGTGGTACTGGAGAAGACTCTTGAGAGTCCCTTGGACACCAAGTAGATCAAACCACTCAGTCCTAAAGGAAATCAACTCTGAATAATCATTGGAAGGACTGGTGCTGAAGCTGAAGCTCCAATACTTTGGCCACCTGATGCAAAGAGCCAACTCATTGGAAAATACCCTAATGCTGGGAAAGATTGAGTGTAGGAGGAAAAGGGGATGATAGAGGATGAGATAGTTGGATGGCATCACTGACTTAATGGACATGAATTTTAGTAAACCCCAGGAGATGGTGAAGGACAGGAAAGCCTGGCATGCTGTAGTTCATGGGGTCATAAAGAGTTGGACACGACTGAGTGACTAGCATACATATTCATAAGTTCTTGTCAGGATCCCAAGGAAGGTTCAGAGGAGGACAAGAAGGATATCCCATGTTTGAGCTGTCCAGTTTGGGCCATTTAGAACAGTAAGTGGTGTGTGAACACAGACCAGTTCATGGAAGGACTCTATCAGTACGACATTTTTAGGAGCCCAAATACAAGAGTGCCTTACAAGTGTAAGAACTTTAGCCGATTATGAACTTAGTATGCCATGTTTGCAATTTTGCTGCTCTCCTCCCAGGTCCTAAGCAATTGCATACTCTCTCCTTCTTTTTTTTTTGCAACGGCACACTCTTGAGGACAGTACTGATGAAATGTAACAAGTTCCACTTCTGCCCTTGATCTGTCTTCCTTCTTTCTCTATTCTAGATTCGTCAGTGTCTCATGGCAAGTCTGAGAGTTCATGGGGCAGGTGGCAGACAGAGACATGACTTGGCCTTGCCAAAGTTCTCTACTCTAACCTGTGAGGAGTTCTATTTCGGCAGCCATCCATAGCATCATCCATCTGCATGGCCCATTAGTCAGACAATAGAACTCACAAAAGTTCCTTGCAAAGAACTGAGCAAAGAGCTTCTGGGAGCTATGACTCCAAGTGCAAGGCATGGATTTATTCAGTTGTAGCATAGAAATGTGGCTAGCGTAAAAATGTAATTAGCAGTCAGAGAGGCTGGAGATTGAACTTTGATTTTCTGTGTTTGTAATTGACATTCTTCAGTTAGCAGTTTTGGAAATAAGACTTGAATCTTTTTTGGTGTAAGGAGATGTCTTAAGAGTCTCATGGTAGCAAACTGCATTTTTCATGTGAATGAAGATGTCTTTTTCTAGTCCTACTTCTAAACGTGGGGTGTTTTTGCCTTTCAGACAAGTGGGTGGGGTGCAATCAGACAAAGACAATCTTCATGCTTGATTAGTAGAGTCATGTGGAAGAGCACTGGCATGAGGCTAAGGTTTTAGTCTTTACTCTGCCACTTACTATCTTAGTGACTTTAGGAAAGTCACTGAATCACTGAGCTGAAGTTTCTACAATCATAAAACGGAGATAATATCAGTCCTACCTATATCTCATAGATTCAAACAAGATAATGTGAAAACCATGAAATCCTATACAGATGTGTCACAATATAAGTCACTAAGGAATGATTATGAATACCAGTGGGAACTGAATAATGACTTTGAACAGTTTTCCAAGAACAGACACACCAGATATGACTGCAATACAGAAGTCATTCACTGACAGATGAAGTAAAATTTTGCTCGCACTAAAAGCTTCAGAAAATATTCTGAGAGCACCTTAATGATCCATCCTAAAGATGTCACCAGTTGGGGATGGAGGCTCTGAGAAAACAAAAGAAAGGTGTCTCAAGAAAACTAGGACTTTTCAAAACAAAGTAGGTGCAAAAAAACTCAGAACTACCAAAGAATTTCCCACAGAGAGGCTCAGAGAACATATCTGTGGCCATGGTAGTTAAGCAGAGTAAAGACTGAAAAAGACCAACAAAGGTTAAAATCTTTTGCCAAAATTATGTTATTCAATATCCCATGAGAGGATTTAGAACAGTTTTTTCCAACCAAAACCGACTAGAACAAAGTCCTGTTTTTGTTTTTAATATAATGTCCCTATTCCAACTCATCTGCACTTTCAGTATGCAGTGCAATTCCCTTCTGGTTACAGAAAGTGAAGGGTAATTGAAGTACAGAAGTGCTGGTTGCTAATGCCTGTGGCAGATTTCAGATCCCATCCTCTGCATTTCAGTGACCCCAGTGCTCAGGGCTATGCCAACTGGAAGAAATGGATCCCAGTGTAGATAAAACTCCAGAAGACTTCTGGGAGTGGAGATTATATCAGTGGGGGCCAAGGCTGGATTCTCCAGTTCTTTGCAATAAAAAATCCTTAATTTTGGCCTTGTGGTTGATTACTAGGTGAATTTTGGTAAACTTGTCTTCACAGACTTCCATTTCTTTCACTTTAGAATGAAGCAGCTAAAATAAATTCTTTTACAGCCCTAATGTTTTATGAGAAGTGTCTGAGAAGACAACTTTCCAGAAGAATAGGAAGAGGCAGCCATCATATTTTTAAGAGGTTGGAAGCTCAAGGATAACGAGGCTATAGAAATGGAAAGAGTGGACTTGTGTAAGAGTAGGTAACATTCAGAAAAATAGAAGATGATCAGGAAAAACTGAGGCAGAGACAAACTGAAAGAAATTGAACAGCTGAGCAACCAGAGAAAACTCGACAGGTTGGTATATAGACAGGGGTGGCTAGTGGGACCATGAAAGGCCAGCGGGCTGTGTAGGGTAGTAGTGTTAAGTCATTTTTGTCAGCAAAGTCTAGAATATTAGCAAGTTAGGGATCCAGTGCCTGTAGCTTTATTCTGAAATCAAGGAGTAAACATAAAGCTTCATCACAAAAAAAGATCAATAAGACATATAGGTAGATCAGTCATGGACTAGGGCAACAAAGGATGTCAACTAAAGAAGGATACTGACCAAAAAGATTCCTTGACCCAAAATTGCCTTGTCATCAGTTCTTTGGACAAGAGTTTAAACACAACCACTTATAAAACAGAAAGTCACTGTAGATATCACTTAGATGTAGATATCAGCATGAAAAAGATGAGGCAATGTAGGAAGTGACTGGTTAAACAATGCAAAATCATTTATCAACTAAATAGCAGAAGCCAGAGCTCCTACTCTTTCATCACCACTTAAAAAATACACAACTATGCAGCTTCCATAGTCTCCTTAACCAGAATAACCTTGTTATACTATTAATACTTTGTTGCTCATGGGAACTAAAATGTGCTGGTATAGCTGCAAAATGGTTTTTAAAGTTTGGAAAGGACTTTATTCTCTCTTTAGCAATGAGTGAGAATGGAGGCTTCTCCTCATCCTTGCCAACATTGGATGTTATTTTTTTTTTTAATGTTTGAGATTAAAAAAAATTTTTGAATGTATTTTTATTTGGAGGACAATTGCTTTACAAGTGTTGGTTTCTTCTGTACAACATGACTCAGTCATAAGTATACATATATTCTCTCCCTCTTGAACCTCCCT
>SJYV01052057.1:81645-116375 GCA_006410875.1 Neotragus pygmaeus | reverse complement strand
ATGAGGGCAAAAAGCAAGATGTGCTATTTCTTTGTTTCCCACTCTTAGAAAATTTATCATACAACAGAGATGAAAGAAGATTGATGGCTCCAAAAGCAACATAAATATTTAACAGAAAATTAATCATTACAGGATATATGAAAAAATTCCATGATCTGATGGCTTCTAAAGATGTATCTACAAAATATTTTAGTTTTCTTTTTATGCAAAGAAGGCAAATTTGCAATATCTCTATATATTCACCTTTAGATGTTGAAATGACTGCCTATTGCTTTTGTAACTCAGATGTCCTGTTTTTTCTTGATCTCTGCAAACCCAAAAAAAGCCTCGAGCTTAGGCAGATAAGCAAGATCCTATACGCCAAGTATTATTTTTTCCACATTAAAATAAACCCTGGAATAAACTAACAACCAAAGGATTATCTTTCATTTGAAGAAAAAAAATATCTAAGGTATAAGGACAATATTTAATAGTAACTTGAATCAAAGGATTTAAATACCACTGGAAAAGTATTATTTGATCGGTAATTCCAAACTTTGAGTCGTTTTAAAAGGGAACATAAATTTCAAGATATAATTAAAACTTTGAGAGAAGAAATATCTGGAAGGTGTATTTTTAAAAACTGAGGTTGCAGAATAATTTTACCAGCCTGTAAAATTCCTCAAATGTTTTCTACAATTCCAGCAGCCACAATGATGCAGTATCAAGTGAAGGGAGGTTCAGGAATAAGGTTGCATCAGGAGAGAGTTATGAATACAAGGAGATGTGTGGACAGAGGCAGACACTGCCTAGCCTGCCAATTTAGGTGGCTCTATGCTGGTGATGAATGAGTTGACTATTCATCACCAGGGTAGAGTGGTGGCCTCCCTCACTTCCATCTATTTGGGCAGGGACTGAAAGTCGCTTTGTTGAAATATAAGTCCTACATAAAACAACCAACTGTATCAAACTGAAATAGTACTGGATGGATGATCCCAAGCACAAATTACTTCTAGCCCAGAGATGAAATGTTATTTTATTCTTGTAAAACAAGAGAGGAAAGAAAAATAATATTTTAGGTGCATATTACAATGCACACCTCCGGAAAAGACCACTCTAGGGAAGCTGCTCAGTCATGCCTATCTCTTTTCCTTCTCTGTGAGTTCAGAACTGTCAAGTGAGTTGCTAGTATTTGATAGTCCACGAGCGTGACTGAGAGGAGCTACCCCTCGTCCAAGGTAAGGGGCAGTGGCTGTGCTTTGCTGGAGCAGCCATGAAGAGATACCCCACATCCAATGTAAGAGAAACCCAAGTAAGACAGTAGGTGCTAAGAGAGGGCAGCAGAAGGCAGACAGACTGAAACCACAATCACAGACAACTAGCCAATCTGATCACATGGACCACAGCCTTGTCTAACTCAATGAAACTAAGCCATGGCCTGTGGGGCCACCCAAGACGGGCAGGTCATGGTGGAGAGGTCTAACAGAATGTGGTCCACTGGAGAAGGGAATGGCAAACCACTTCAATATTCTTGCCTCGAGAACCCCATGAACAGTATGAAAAGGCAAAAAGATAGGACACTGAAAGATGAACTCCTCAGGTCAGTAGGTGCTCAATATGCTACTGAATATCAGTGGAGAAATAACTCCAGAAAGAATGAAGGGATGGAGCCAAAGCAAAAACAANGATGCCATGCCATGCCATGATAAGTTGCTTCAGTCATGCCTGACTGAGCAACGCTATGGACTGTAGCCCACCAGGTTTCTCTATCCATGGGATTCTCCAAGCAAGAATACTGGAGTGGGTTGCCATGTCCTCCTCCAGGAGATCTTCCTGATCCAGGGATTGAACCTGCATCTTATTAAGTCTCCTTCATTGGCAGACAGGTTCTTTACTACTAGCTCTACCTAGGAAGTCCAAAGATGCCATAGGAAAGTGTAATTATTATTATTTAAATTTCTTACTGTTCTTCACAAAACCACTGAGATATAAAACTCTGCAGTAGGTCAAGAGGAAAGTTAAACTAGTTTATTTCTGATAAAGTTACTGTGAACGTGAATAGCATCTATGTGCTTAAAAGAATTCTGCAAACTTAAAACAATATATAAATATAAGATGGTATTTTTTCTAATATGTGTTGAGATCTTAGCATGTACCAGGGACCAGGCTAACCATTTATATATAAGCATTTTTCAAAGTGTGGGTCACAGCCTATTAGTACATCATGAACTTCCTTTGGTAGGTTAGGGTCATCATTTTTAAAATGGAACCAATGATATAAACCATACTTATGACATGCCAGGGACTTTTAAAATATTATATTTCTATATGGCTATAATTTTATTTCCATAATTCCGAAATCCAAACTATCTGAAAAACCAAAAGCTTTCTTCAAACAAAAACAAAAACAAAAACAAAAAAAGATTTAAAGCAAAACTGGACTCAATTCCTTTAATGGCAAAATCTGATCTGAAACTGAGACGAGGTTAGTTATAGACTTCATTCATGGTTTGTGTGACTACTCATCAGTTTGACTGTGGAAAGATTACTGCTTGATTTTGGATACTTCTCTCAGCCCTCTTGGGGAGTTATGTCCTATGTGTTCTAGCCACCATATTACTTTCTTAAAATCCTCCAAATTCTGATTTTGGAAACATGTAAGTCTTCAAGTATCTTGGTGAAGGTATTGTGGACTGGTACTTACTCATAATTGTCACAATAAGGCTACATATTTCTTATTGAAGGTGACTGTCAAAAATTTGAGAAATACTGCATCATTTCATTTAATTCCCGCAACAACCCAGTGAGACAGGTGCTACTTTTAATCCCACTTTATGGATAAGGAAGGGACTTCCCAGGTGGCACTAGTGGTAAAGAACCTGCCTGCCAAGGGAGGAGACATATAAGAGATGTGGGTTCAATCCCTTGGTTGGGAAGAGTCTCTGGAGGAGGAAATGGCAACCCACTCCAGTTTTCTTGCCTGGAGAATCCCATGGACAGGGGAACCTGGTGGGCTATCGTCCATAGGGTTGAAAAGAGTTGGACACGACTGAAGCAACTTAGCATGCATGCCCATAGATAAGCAAACTGAGGTTTAGAGACATCAGTTACCATGTCCAAGGTCATTCAATAAATGTTAGTGCTTGTTCTTCTTTTTCAGCTAGTAAATTCTCAAAGAGGTTTGGTCAAATCATTCAAAATGTTCAAATCTTGCATGCAATGTGGTGGTTGAGCACTCTTACAACACACACACAGAGCAGAGATTGCTGACACCAAACGAATCAGTGGTCTCCAACCACCCCTGGCTCCTTAGTCATTGGCAGCAAATTGTGATCATGAACTGAGCCATCACATTCTGTCATTCCTTCAACAGCATTCAAGTCCCTGCCTCATGTCTCCAGCTTTACTGTCAGAAAACAATCTAAGAAAAACGGGGCCATCAGAGATGAGTGTGTTTCCCCGTTTTCGCCTTAGAAACAGGTTCCCTCCTGCCCACAGTGACCTCTTCGTCCCCGCCACCCCTCTTCAGTGCAGGAGGGACCCTTCTCCATCGGAAGTGAAAATTGGCTTACCACCTCCTCCCGCTGCTTTGGTGTTTCAGTCCCATTCCTTCTCTTCCTTTGACACTAACCTCTCCCTCAAACTGCCTCTCTCCCCCCAGATATGTACATATCTGCCAACTGCTACACCATTCAATGCAGAAAAAGACAATTCTCACAATCCCCTTCCACCTCGCACTGCCATCACAACCCAGCTTTAGGAAAGACAACGTCATGAGTTCATCTCTTATTCACTTCCTCAACCACAACAGTGTATTTCTGCCTTAGAACAAGATGATCAATGCCTTCTCAGTTGGTGAGCTGAGTGGTAACTTTTTTAAAATTGAGGTATACTCGACATATAACATTATATTAGTTTTGGGTATACAACATAATGATTCAATAATTGTACATAAGGCAAAAGGATCATGATAAGTCTAGTTAACATTGATCACCATATATAGCTACAATTCTTTTTCTTGTGAGGAAAACTTTTAAGATCTACTCTCTTAAAAACTTTTGATATAATGCAGTGTTACTGAATTTTGACTACGGTCACCATGCTGTACATTATATTTCCATGACTTATTTGTTTTATAAACAGAAATTTGTGGCTTTCCTTTTCCCATTTTGCCACCCGCTAAAAGGAGATCAGGCCTGGGTATTCTTTGGAAGGAATGATGCTAAAGCTGAAACTCCAGTTCTCTGGCCACCTCATGCAAAGAGTTGACTCACTGGAAAAGACTCTGATGCTGGGAGGGACTGGGGGCAGGAGGAGAAGGGAACGACAGAGGATGAGATGGCTGGATGGCATCACCCACTCGATGTGCGTGAGTCTGAGTGAACTCCAGGAGTTGGTGATGGACAGGGAGGCCTGGCGTGTTGCAGTTCATGAGCAAAGAGTCGGACAGGACTGAGCAACTGAACTGAATTGAACTGAACTGAACTCCTGCTTTTGGCAACCAATCTTTTCTCTGTATCTATGAGTTATTTTGGGGGGGGGGCGTTTCACTGGTGAAGTCATATGGTATTTGTCTTTCTGTGGCTTATTTTACTTAGCACAATGCCCACAAGACCCATCCATGTTGTTGCAAATGGCAAAATTTAATTTTTTAATAGCTGAATAGTATTGCACTTTACATTTTATTTACTCATTAATTTTATTTTATTTACTACTACTACTACTGATTCATTTTATTTACTCATTTATTTACTCATCCATTGACAGACATTACAGTTGTTTCTAGTATCCTCGCTATTGTAAACAATGCTGCAATGAACATGGTGGTGCATATACCTTCTTGAATTAGAGGTTTTGCTTTCTTTGGATAAATATACAAAAGGGGAACTGCTAGATTAAATGATAGCTCTGTTTTTAATTTTTTGAGGGACCTCCACACTGTTTCCCAACTCAATCTCTGCCTTCATGTCTCTGTGGTATTTGCCTCTGCCAGATAGTCTCTATTTGCCATGTTTCCCCAAGGTCGCTGTTTTCCTTCTACCAGGCTGGTTGTTCCTTTTTAGTCTCTTTTTCAGATTTCTCTTCCTTCACCCATCTCTCAGATGTTAATCCCTGGGGTTCTGATCCTCTTATTCCACAGACTCTATACAAGAGATATCACCCATGAACAGGGCTTTCAGTAACGTTAATACACTGATGACTGCTAAATCTAAATCTTCTTTCTGCTGAGCTTCAGATCCACAGAAACAACTGACTCCCAAAGAAGAGAAGACACCAAAGGAACCTCTAAATCGACAAGCCCCAGACTGAACTCATCATTTTAGAAAAATAGGAACCTTCCTACTCCAGTGAGTTTCATCATTATTCATCCCATTGGCCATGCCTGAAACTTCTATTACTCTCCTGGTCTCTTATCCTTCTTGCCTTATCTGTGACAACATTCTGTTAGTATTATTCTTTAGTATCTTCTCTCTATATTTCCTTTTTTCCATCCTCACTGCTGCTGTCTTCATTAGGTTCTCATCACCTCTGTGTCACATTGCAATGATGTCCTAACTGGTTTCTCCAGTCTTACTCCCATCCCTGCTAACCATTCAACATTTTGCTTCCAGAGCAATCTTTGTACAAGAACAAATCCTTCAAAGTCTGACCATTTCTTTCTAGGGAAAACACCAGTGTTACAGCATGAAAATAAGGCCCTGAGTAATCTATCAGCCTCTTTAATTTCTTTTTTCCCTATTTCCTATTTTGCTTAAACTGTAACCCCAAGAATTTCTCACAAGACTTGTAATAATTTATGTCATTGTATGGTTACCCATTGCCTATGCATGTTCTATTCCCTTTTCTTGTTCCCCAACACTTGAAATTTTCAGATTTCTTAATACTTTCAGTATCATGGGCACAAAATATCTCATTGTTATTTTAAATTGATTTCCCCTGATGGAAATCAATTTAATTCAGTTGAATAAGCTACTTATTGGCTACTCAGTTTTCTTCTTCTGAAAATTGCCTTTTCATAAAGTTTTGTCCATTTTGATAGAGATGTTTTCTATTTTTATGATTGATTTATAGCATAGCGTTTAAATATACACACATTTTCAGAAGAACTGTGTGGTAATAAGTGGGTATTATCTACGTTAAGTTGCTATGTTGGTAATAATTTGTTATGACAGCAAAAGAAAACTAACACACACTTATGAATTTTAGAGTCACGGGGCTGATGCTTGCAAGTTTTGGTCCCAAAATCCTCACTAGAGATTTATTTCAGGGTCTTCTGTTTTGTATTTTTCTGTTGATAAACCAACAATCAACTTTTCTGTTATTCCTTTGAAGATAAGTGTCCTTTTCCTCTGACTCTCTAAGATTTTCCTTACTTCTTCTGTTTGAGACGTTTTTCTACAATATTCCTAGGATTCCCTCCTCACCCCCGCCCCTGGATCTTTTCTCTTGCTAGGAGTAGGTAGTGCTGCTTGTATCTGTGGCTTGATGCTTTTCATTTTAGGGCAAATTCTCTGCTGTACGTCCACCAGTACTGTTCTACTTCAATCTCTCTTCTCCTTCAGGTCAGTTCAGTTCAGTCGCTCAGTCATGTCTGACTCTTTGCGACCCCATGAATCGCAGCACGCCAGGCCTCCCTGTCCTTAATGACTTCAATTGTAAGAATTTAGATTTTTTAAAATGTTGGCCTAATTTGTCCTTATGCTTGGTTTTATTTTTTTCTGTTCCCCGCCCCCCAATTTCTTTGTTCTCTATAATTCAGTCTGGATATTTTTTTCTGAGAATGTTCCAGTTCAGTAATTCTCTCTTCTGTTGCATCAAATATATTGTTAAACTCATATACTTTTGAAATAGTAATTTCTGTTATAGGATTTATTTTATTTCTAGATTTTCCCATTGATTCTTTAATTTTAGGTTCCAATTCTATGCTAAAAATGTTTATCTTGCCACTTAATTTCTTTACTATTTTAGACAATATTATTTAAAAATCCTTCTCAGATAACCATAATATCTGGATCACCTAGGCCTGTTTTTTGTGTTCATTTTTAATCTTAGCTTTGGGTCAAGTTTTACTGCTTGTATATCCTGTTATGTCTGACTTAGTGCCTAGTATCAATATAATATACTAAACTTTGCAGAGGTCATATAAAGCTATGTATAATGTTTTGGCAGCCATCGACATTGGGGGGAAATTGCTTTAACCCGATCAGGGTGTAAAATAATTTGACACTAAGCTTTGGCCCAAATTAGTAGGAGTGTTAGTTGCTCAGTCCAACTCTTTGTGACCCCATGGATTGGAGCCTGCCAGGTTCCTCTGTCCATGGAATTCTCCAGGCAAGAATTCTGGAGTGGGTGCTACTTTCTTCTCCAGGGGATCTTCCTCACCCAGGGATCAAACCTGTGTCTTCTGCATTACAGGCAGATTTTTTACTGTCTAAGCCACCAGAGAAGTCCAAATATAATGTAAGTACTATATAAGTAGTTGAAGATGAGTGGCAAATTCAAGTTTTGATTTCTGCAATTTCATGGATTTCTTTTCAAATATTTTCCATATGAAGGGTTAGCTATACTTTCTTCTCTCCAAATATCCAATTCCTAGCAAATATATAATACTATATACAGTTTCAAATTAAATTAAATTAACAGGGTGGGTTTTTTTTGTTTGTTTGATTTTGCTTTAATCTGAAACATACTGCCATGAATCTTTGGATGTGGTATTTAACCAAAAAGACTGAATATGATCACTCTCTGTATGAAAGGTGTAAATACATAAAGTGACAACATTTTTGTGTACTATTTTTAAAACATGATAAAGGGCATTATCAACATTACTCATAATTTAAATATTATATATACATTAGAGATCATCTACATATCAGCAATTATGTATGAAGAAATTTTTACTAGAAAATAAAAACTTTATAATGTTCTTATGCAGTGCTTCAGCAATTAAATGTTTTATCTGAAGAATCTATGATATAAAAATTAGAATCAAAGTTTTATTTTTTGAATGCATGGCTTGTAACCCACAGAAATGAGGAGTATATTGTTTGGTCAGGGTCTTATTAGTTTAAGAAGCAAAAAATTTAAGAACCAAAACATGCCACCATTAAAAATACTAAATCTGAAAATAATGTAGCTAAGAGTTAACTCATTCTGTCCAGTAAATTCCAAAAAGTTTACACATTTCAAATATTAAGGCAACTTTTCCCCAACCAAACAGTAATTTATAAAAATATATGTCACTTCAAAACATTATATACATAGTGACAATAAATTTAGCTAGTTGTAATCTTACTTTGCCAACAAAGCTCCGTCTAGTCAAGGCTATAGTTTTTCCAGTGGTCATCTATGAATGTGAGAGCTGGACTGTGAAGAAAGCTGAGCACCAAAGAATTGATGCTCTTGAACTGTGGTGTTGGAGAAGACTCTTGAGAGTCCCTTGGACTGCAAGGAGATCCAACCAGTCCATTCTGAAGAAGATCAGCCCTGGGATTTCTTTGGAAGGATTGATGCTAAAGCTGAAACTCCAGTACTTTGGCCACCTCATGCAAAGAATTGAGTCATTGGAAAAAGACTCTGATGCTGGAAGGGATTGGGGGCAGGAGGAGAAGGGGATGACAGAGGATGAGATGGCTGGATGGCATCATCGACTCGATGGACATGAGTCTGAGTGAAGTCTGGGAGTTGGTGATGGACAGGGAGGCCTGGCGTGCTGTGATTCATGGGGTCACAAAGAGTTGGACACGACTGAGTGACTGAACTGAACTGAATCTTTAATATATTAATAAAGTTTCACATATTACAAAGAATTTATGCTAGGTGCTTGCATGTATGTGCAAGCAGAATTAGAGTTTTAAGTACAGCTTTCACTGAGTGAAGTGAACGTCCTTCTTTAGTGAGTTCTCGTGTCACACACATAAAATGGCAGTGGGATCGCTTCTTCCTGCTTCTCTACAATATTGGAACTGCACTTCTTCAGGTGGTCAGCCATTTATTTTGAATATAGCCTTACTATTGGATGTACTTTTGAAGTTATAACTGAAAATCTGGGATGACCCTCCTTCTTGACAGGCCCTGAAATTCAGTTTTTATTCATCCAGTCTTGTGAGACTGCCAAAGTCTCTGATGAAATTCTCAGCCTCTTGGTGGTGGTGGGTTAGTCACTAAGTTGTGTCCAACTCTTGTGACCCCATGGACTGTAGCCTGCCAGATTCTTCTGTCTCTGGGATTTCCCAGGCAAGAATACTGGAGTGGGTAGACATTTCTTTCTCCAGGAGATCTTCCCAACCCAGGGATGGAACCGGAGTCTCCTGCATTGCAGGTGAACTCTTTACAGCTGAGCCATCAGGAAAGCTAGCGAGACTGCCAAAATCTCTGATTAAATTCTTCAGCCTCTTAACTTCTGCTTTCAAATCGACAAATGTTTGAGGAGAAAAGTGGCTCCAAATGTCAGGCTATCACTCTGAGTTCTCTCTCCTAGAAGAGGGCTTGTGAGAATAAAGGATGATTTATATGAGAATAAAGGAGAATAAATTAAGATCTATGAAATCTTAATCTACACCAACAAACAGCTTTTAGCAGTCTCATTTTACACACATACTACATTATTATTATATATTATAACATTGTACAAGGATGCCTATTTTGTAGAGGTTCATTTGTGAGCAATTTATATACCAGTTCTTTTCTTTTACATTAACATTATGGTTCTTACTAAGTTATATATGTAACATTTTTATGGTTCTTTGATAGCCCTTGAATTTCTCAGTGTCATCCTCATTCTAGTGCTATTGAATTCTCTGTGGGATGTTTTCATGTCTTGACAGAATTCCTTTTTGTTTTTCATACTTGCCTTTTCTGTCTGGGATGATGAGCAATAGGTTGAGTTTTTCTTTTAAACATATAAGACCCTAGGATATCTCAGTTATCCCTTTGGTATCTGTATGTTTTTGGATATGTATAGTTGCTTTTCAAAAATGTTCTATTATTCAAGTGAAATGTTTATTCAGTAATGCTAAATTTTTATTTTATCTATATAAGTAGAATAGATTAGCTTTTCTGAAAGAAAAAATACTATTGTCCATATCATGGATAGTAATTTCATTTGCCTTCCTTTTGATATAATGCCAAAAGTTACAGAAAAATACTTCACACAATACAAGGAAATTCACAGAGCCAGGGCTGTTAATCTGCTATCACACAGCCTTTTATAGTTATCTTCTTTCTTCCTTGTAAGCCCTCCCATTATTTCTGTAGCAGGAAAATGACTTGAAACCTCTGCTTATAAGTTGAGATGGGCTGAGTGTAGAGGAATATACTGAACATTCTGCCAGTAGCTTTTGCATGGTCTTGATTTATAGATATTGAAAAGACAAGTGGCCATATCACTTGTTTTTTAAATAATAATTTTTCATTACTTAAGCTCTAATTTCTCTACTTGTAGGGTTCTACTTGATGCTCCATGCTACATATCTGCCTTTAGGGTTTTGCTACTCTAAAGTTTACTAAACTTATCTTTAGCATTTCAGTTCCTCCAATATGCCTGTATCTAACATTATCTGAGAAGACTGACACCTATTTACATAGCTGCCATTGACAAAAGGAAAGACAAAGACCACATGATCACACTTTTTACATCAGATGCAGAAAAAAATTTTTTGACAATATTCAACATCTTTTCACCATAACAACTCAAAAAATAGGTAAAGAAAAAACATACCTCAGCATAATAAAGGCCATATTTGAAAACACCTCAGCTAACACAATCAATGAGGTAAAACTTCCTTTAAGATCCAGAACAAGACAAGGGCACCCATTCTCACCACTGCTATTCAAGATAGCACTGGGAGTCTTACCCAAAGCATTCAGACAAGAAAAAAATAAAAAATAAAAAGGTGTCAAATCAGAAAGGAAAAAGTAAATCATCTCTGTTTGCAGAGAGTTTATAAGTAAAAAACCCTAATAACATCACAAAACAAATTCATTAAATTTGTAGGATACAAAAACCAACATACAAAAATCAGTGGTGATTCTGGACACTAACTAGCCAAAAGGGAAATTAAGAAAACAATCCTATTTACTTGGGCCAAAGAACTAGACAGACATTTCTCCAAAGAAGACACACAGATGGCTAACAAACATTGAAAAGATGCTCAACACCACTTATTATCAGAGAAATGTAAATCACAACCACAATTAGGTACCATAACAATAAATGTTGGAGAAGGTGTAGAGAAAAGGGAACCCTCTTACACTCTTGGTGGGAATGCAAACTAGTACAGCCACTATGGAAAACAGTGTGGAGATTCCTTAAAAAATTGCAAATAGAACTGCCTTATGACCCAGCAATCCCACTGCTGGGCATACACACCAAGGAAACCAGAATTGAAAGAGACATGTGTACCCCAGTGTTCATTGCAGCACTTTTTATAATAGCTAGGACATGCAAGCAACCTAGATGTCCATCGGCAGATGAATGGATAGGAAAGCTGTGGTACATATACACAATGGAGTATTACTCAGCTATTAAAAAGAATGCATTTGAATCAGTTCTAATGAGGTGGATGAAACTGGAGCCTATTATACAGAGTGAAGTAAGTCTGAAAGAAAAACACCAATACAGTATATTAATGCGTAAATATGGAATTTAGAAAGATGGTAATGATGACTCTATATGTGAGACTGCAAAAGAGATACATATGTGAAGAACAGACTTCTGAACTCTGTGGGTGGGATGATTTGAGAGAATAGCATTGAAACATGTATATTACCATATGTGAACTAGATCACCAGTCCAGGTTCGATGCATGAGACAGTGCTCAGAGCTGGTGCACTGGGATGACCCTGAGGGATGGGATGGGGAGGGAGGTGGGAAAGGGGTTCAGGATGGGGGACACATGTACACCCATGGCTGATTCATGTCAATGTGTGGCAAAAACCACTACAATATTGTAAAATAATTAGACTCAAATTAAAATTAATTTTTAAAATGACATTTACCTTAGCAGTGGGAGAACAAAATACTTAGGTATTAAGTTAACCAAGAAATGAAAGACTTATATACNTGATTCATGTCAATGTGTGGCAAAAACCACTACAATATTGTAAAATAATTAGACTCAAATTAAAATTAATTTTTAAAATGACATTTACCTTAGCAGTGGGAGAACAAAATACTTAGGTATTAAGTTAACCAAGAAATGAAAGACTTATATACCGAAAACTATAAAACACTGATGAAGGAAATTTAAAAAGACACAAGAAAATGGAAAAAATATTCTTCCATGTTCATGGATTGGAAGAAGTAATGTCAAAGTGCTCATACTAACCAAATCAATACAGTCCCTATCAAAATATCAATGACATTTTTAAACAGAAGCTGTAAAAAACAATCCTAAAATTTATGTGAAACTACAAAAGACCCTAAATAGCCAAAGCATTCTTGAGCAATTACAAAGCTGGAGATATCACACTTCTTGACTTCAAATTATATTGTAAAGCTTAAGTAACTAAAACAATATGGTACTAGAATAAAGAAAGACATATAGACCAGTGGAACAGAATAGAGAACCCAGAAATGAACCTATATATTTATGATCAACTGCTGTTCAACAAGAGGGCCAAAAGTAAGGATAGTCTCTTCAAAAAATGCTAGAAAGTGGATTTCCACATGCAAAAGAATAAACTGCACCTCTATCCCACAATATACATAAAAGTCAACTCAAAATGGGTTAAAGACTTAATAAGACTTTAAACCATAAAACTTCTATAAGAAAACATAGGGGAAAACCTTTTTGACATCTGTCTTGACAATAATTTCTTATTGTCAAGAACTCTGACATTCTTTGGTGTCTTAGGTAAGATACTAAAGCACAGGCAACAAAAGCAATTATAGAAAAGTAGATTGCTGGGAGAAATACAAATAACCTCAGATATGCAGATGACACCAGCCTTATGGCAGAAAGTGAAGAGGAACTAAAGAGCCTCTTGNTATGAAACTGAATTAGAGATCAATAACAAAAGATATCTGGGACTTCTCTGGTGATGCAGTGATTAAGAATCTGTCTGCCCATGTAGGGGATCCTTTGATCCCTGGTCTGGGAATAGTCCACACGCCATAGGGCAACTAGGCCGGTGTGCCACAAGTACTAAGCCTGCACTCCAGAGCCCGTGAGCTGCAACAAGACTAGCCACCACAATGAGAAGCCTCTGCACCACAATGAAGAGCATCCCCCCCTCACCACAACTAGAGAAAGCCTGAGTGCAGCAGTGAAGACTGAGCACAGCCAATAAAAATAATGATTAATTAATTAATTTTAGAAGGCTATCTGGAAAATCATTAGAAACGGAAAATCTGTAAAATTATTTGGGAACTAAATAATGCACTTCTAAAAACTCAAGGAACAAAGATGACATAAAAATGGAAACTAGCAAGTATTTTGATGCCATCTGTAGGTACTGAATCTTGGGCAGACAGGCCCTGGAAGAGGACTCAATCTCACTATGCAGAGACAATAAGGAGAGCCTGAAGTGTGGTCTGGATGGAGTGGTGGTGGCCACCGTCAGCACAGTCAGGAGTATGCAGCAGCTCTCCTAGTGAGAGTGCCCTTGCTCTGCCTACCCCACACTGCAGCTTAGCACTAGATCTAGGGCAGACAGGTCCTGGAAGAAGATACCACAGAAGCAGCCCAAATCTCAGCAGCTGAACCACCTCAACTTCAGTAGTTACAATACCTCAAGCCCTAACCCCAGGCAATTCCACATCATAGCTATGCACTAGATCTGGGACAAACAAAATGAAGAAAGGTACATGACCTTGGGGCTGCTTCTGAGCAGAACTGCAGACATCTACACAGGTGGTTCAAAGGTCCTCTGTGACTGCACAGACCTCATTTGCTGCAGCAATTACCTCCTTTGGGGCAGGGCATATACCTGGGGGCAACAGAGTCTGACACTCAGGGCTTCTGCTCCAACAACTGAGGAGTACACCTTGCTTCCAATAGGGTATACAGCAACAGCCACAGAGCAGAGCAGCAAGCCCTGCTTCACAACCTGCACAGACTCTAGACACTGTAACACCAACCACACGCCTATCACGGGGATAATGGCCAGCAGACCCTTAGAAAATATATGCAGGTGTCCATAGCAAAAGCAGTCATCCCACCAAGAACACTGGACACAGTCTACACAGGAATGTTCCCACACAAAAACACCTCTTCAAGACTACATTAGATAGCTATTTTTCCTGAATTCATAGAGACAGAGAAAGTTGAGTGAAATGAAAAGGCAGAAGAGTTAATTCTGGTTAAAAGAACAAGGGAAATCTCTGTAAGAACAATGAAACAGAGTTCACCAGTCTACTAGACTCCCAAGTTCAGAAAAGGTGATAATAAAAATGTTGAGCTAAGAAAGATTATTGATAAAAATGCAGATCACAGAAACAAGAAATTAGAAATGATAATGATGAACTAATCAAAAATAGAGAATTCAATTGCTGAGATAAAAACCAATCTAGAAGCAATGAGCAGCAAATTAGATAACACAGAAGAACAAATAAGTGATCTGAAAAGTAGAATAATGGAAATCAACCAATCAGAACAGCAGACAGAAAAACCAAAAAAAAAAAAAAAAAAGAAGAAGAAGAAAATAAAGCAACAAATCTATTGGATAATATAAAATAAAACCTGTGAACCTATACATAAGAGGGGTTCCAGAGGCAGGAGAGAGAGACAAGGGGATCAAAAAGGTATTTGAAGAAATTTTGGCTGAAAACTTCCCAAACTTAAAGCAAGAAGACCTCCAGGCACAGGAAGCACAGAGAGTCCCAAACAAGGTGAAACCAAACAGACCCACATCAAGACATGTCATAAATAAAATGACAAAAGTTAACAGTAAAGAGAGGATTCTAAGATAGTAATGATGACCCTGTATGTGAGACAACAAAAGAGGCACAGACATATAGAACGGACTTTTGGCCTCTGAGGGAGAGGGAGAGGGTGGGATGATTTGGGAGAATGGCATTGAAGCATGTATACTATCATGTAAGAAACGAGGCACCGGTCTATGTTCGATGCAGGATGCAGGATACTTGGGGCTGGTGCACGGGGATGATCCAGAGAGATGTTGTGGGGTGGGAGGTGGGAGGGGGATTCAGGATTGGGAGCTCGTGTACACCTGTGGTGGATTCATGTCGATGTATGGCAAAGCCAATAGAGTATTGTAAAGTAAAATAAAGTAAAATAAAATATAAAAGCAGCAAGAGAAAAACAAAAAGTCAGTTCACAAGGTAACCCCTAAAAGGCTATCAGCTGGTTTCTCTGCAGAAAGTTTACAGACCAGAAAGGAGTGGATTGCTATATTCAAAGTCCTAAAAGGAGAAAAACTTAAAATCTAGGATACTCTGCCCAGCAAGATTATCATTTAGAACAGAAAGAGAGAGAAAAAATTTCTCAGACAAGCAAAAAGAATTCAACATTGGTTCAAAATTAGGAAAAGAGTATGCCAAGGCTTTATATTGTCATCTTGCTTATTTAACTTATATGCAGAGTATATCATGCAAAATGCCAGGCTGGATGAATCACAAGCTGGAATCAAGGTTGCTGGGAGAAATATCAATAACCTCAGATATGCAGATGATACCACTCTAATGGCAGAAAGTGAAGAGAAACTAAAGAGTCTTTTAATGAGGGTGAAAAGGGGAGAGTGAAAAAGCTGGCTTGAAACCCAACATTCAAAAAAAACTAAGATCATGGCATCTGATCGCATAACTTCATGGCAAATTGATGGGGAAAAAAATGGAAATAGTGACATATTTTATTTTCTTGGACTCCAAATTACTGCAAGCAGTGACTGCAGCCATGAAATTAAAAGATTCTTGCCCCTTGGAAGGAAAGCTATGACATACCTAGACAGCATATTAAAAAGCAGAGACATCACTTTGCTGACAAAGGTCCATACAGTCAAAGCTATGGTTTTTCCACTAGTTACGTACAGATGTGAGGTTTGAACCATAAAGAAGGGTGAGCGCCAAAGAACTGATGCTTTTGAATTGTGGTGCTGGAGAAGACTCTTGAGAGTCTTGGACTGCAAGGAGATCAAACCAGTCATTTCTAAAGGAAATCAACCCTGAATATTCATTGGAAAGATTGATGCTGAAGCTGAAGCCAATACTTTGACACCTGATGTGAAGTGCCAAATCATTGGAAAAGACCCTGATGCCAGTAAAGTTCGAGGGCAGGAGGAAAAAGGGGTGACAGAGGATGAGATGGTTGGATGGCATCATCAACACAATGGACACGCATTTGAACAAACTCTAGGAGATAGTGAAGGATAGGGAAGCCTGGTGTGGTACAGTCCACAGGGTCGCAAAGAGTCAGACAAGACTTAGTGACTGAACAACAACAAACCTACCCTAAAACAGATACTGAAAGCTCTTCTCTAAATAGAAAAGAAATAATAATCTATAGGAAAAGAAAAAAAAATCACAATAGGAAAGGCAAGTATATAGGAGGACTGAAAATCACTTAAATAAGTTAGTATGTTAAAAAATTGTAAAAGTGATTATAACCATAATAAACAGTAAAAGGATAAGCATTAAAATGTAAAATAGGACATTATTATCACAAACTGTCAAGACAAGCTACAGACTGGGAGAAAATATTTGCAAACGATGCTACCAACAAGGGATTAATTTCCAAAATATACAAGCAATTTATTCTTCTTAATAACAACAACAAAAAACAACTCAATAAAAAAATGGGTGGATGATCTAAATTGATATTTCTCCAAACAAGACATAGAATGAACATATCTCAATGTAATTAAAGCTACCCATAGCCAAATAATACTTGATGGTGAAAAGCTAAAAGCCTTCCTGCTAAATTCAGAAACAAGACAAGGATTCCAACTCTCACTACTTCTACTCAACATAGAATTGGAAGCCCTAGCCATAGCAATCAGAAAAGAAAAAGAAATAAAAGATATCCACATTGGAAGGGAAGAAGGTTAAACTGTCAGTATTTGCAGATGATGTGATACTCTACATGGAGAGCCCTAAAGTCTTCACACAAAAACTATTAGAACTCATAAATGATTTCAGCAAGGTAGCAGGATGCAAGATTAATATACAGAAATTTCTTCAATTTTTATACACCAATAATAAAACATTAGACAGAAAAAATTTTTAAAAATCCTCAAAGACAACCCTCAAATCTCATCAAAAAGAATAAAATACCTAGGAGTAAACTTAACCAAGGAGGTGAAAGATTTTTATGCTAAAAACTAGAACACACAGAGGTTAAACATCTGCCTGCAATGCGGGAGACCTTGGTTCGATCCCTGGGTTGGGAAGATCCCCTGGAGAAGGAAATGGCACCCCACTCCAGTATTCTTGCCTGGAGAATCCCATGGACAGAGGAACCTGGTGGGCTACAGTCCATGGGGTTGCAAAGAGTTGGACATGACTGAATGACCTCACTTTCTTTTCACTTTCACTACCCAAAGCAAACTACAGATTAAATGCAATCTCTATCAAAATACCCATGGCATTTTTTTCAGAACTAGAACAAATAATCCTAAAGTTTATATGGAACTGCCAAATCAAGAGTAAGAAGCCAAAACCAGAATTACCAAAGCAATCTTGAGGAAAAAGAACAAAGTTGTCAGTTTTACTCTTCCAGTCTTGGGCTGTACTACAAAGCTACAGTGGGCTTCCCAGAAGGGAGAGTGGTAAAGAATCTGTCTGTCAATGCAGGAGACACAGGAGATCTGGGTTTGATCCCTGGGTCTGGCAACCCACTGCAGTATATTTGCCTGGAGAATCCCGGCTACAGTCCATGGGACTGCAAAGAGTTGGAATTGACTGAGCAACTGGACATGCATGCACAAAGCTACAGTAATCAAAATAGTGTTGTACTGGCACAAAAACAGACATATGGATCAGTGCAACAGGATAGAGAGCCAAGAAATAAACCCACACACCTAACATCAATTAATGTGTGACACAAGATTTAAGAACATACAATGGAGAAAATACCATTTTTTTAACAAGTGATGTTTGGAAATCTGGACAGCTAAAGCTGGGTGTAATCAATGAAATTAGAATATTTCCTCACATTGTATGAAAAAGTAAACTCAAAATTGTTTGAAGACACCATATAGCTCCTTCTTCTTGTTCTTCAGTTGCTAAGTAATGTCTGACTCTTTGTGAACCCTTGGACTGCAGCATGCCATGTTCCTCTATCCTCCACTATCTCTTGGAGTTTGCTCAAATTCATGTCCATTGAGTCAGTGATGCTATCTAACTATCTCATCCTCTGCCACACCTCTTACTCTCAATTTTCCCTACATTAGGGTCTTTTCCAATGAGTCAGCTCTTCACATCAGGTGACCAAATTATTGGAACTGTGGCTTCAGCATCAGTCTCTCTAATGACTATTCAGGGTAGATTTCTTTTAGGATTGACTGATTTGATCTCCTTTTGGTCCAAGGGACTCTCAAGAGTCTTCTCCAGCACCAGAATTCAAAAGCATCAGTTCTTCAGAGCTCAGCTTTCTTTTATGGTTCAACTCTCACATCTATACACGGCTACCGGGAAAACCATAGTTTTGACTAGACAGATCTTTGTCAGCAAAGTGTTGTCTCTGCTTTTAAATACATTGTCTAGGTTTGTCATAGCTTTCCTCCAAGGAGTAAGCCTTTAATTTTATGGCTACAGTATCCATCTTGTGATTTTGGAGCCCAAGAAAATAAAAATCTGTCACTGCTTCCATTTTTTCTTTTCCCTTCTATTTGTCATGAAGTGATGGGACCAGAAGCCATAATCTTTGTTTCTTTAATGTTGAATTTCAAGCCAGCTTTTTCACTCCCCTCTTTCACCCTCTTCAAGAGGTTCTTTAGTTCCTCTACACTTTCTGCCATTAGAGTGGTATCATCTGTATATCTGAGGTTACTGATATTTCCCCTGGAAATCTTGATGCCAGCTTGTAATTCATCCAGCCAGCATTTCACATGATATACTGTGCATATAAGTTAAATAAACAGAGTGACAATATACAGCCTTGACATACTCTTTTCCCAATTTGGAACCAGTCTGTTGTTCCATGTCCAGTTCTAACTGTTGCTTCCTGACCTGCATACAGGTTTCTCAGGAGACAGGAAAGGTGGTCTTGTAGTCCCATCTCTTTAAGAATTTTCCACAGTTTGTTGTGATCCACACAGTCAAAGGCTTTAGCATAGTCAATGAAGCAGAAATAGATGTTTTTCTAGAATTCCCTTGCTTACTCTATGGTCCAATGAATGTTGGCAATTTGATCTCTGGTTCCTCTGCCTTTTCTAAACCCAGCTTGGACATCTCAAAGTTCACATACTGCTGAAGCCTAGCTTGAAGGATTTTGACCATAACCTTACTAGCACATCACTCAGATGGATTTAGAATCTTTTTTTTTTTCATCTATCTTGAGTTCAAGAGAGGGAGAAAAGTGGATGTATAACTCACTTGTAAAAAAATATCCACTTGTTGAAGAACGTTTTTTCTTCACTGTATATTCTTACTTCCTGTGTCATCATATTAATTGGTAATAGGTGTGTGGATTTGTTTCTGAGCTTTCTATCCTGTTATATTAATCCTTATGTCTAGTTTTGTGCCAATACCACACCATTTTGTTTACTGTAGCTTTGTGTATGCATGGTCAGTTGCTCAGTAATGTCTGACTGTTTGCAACCCTATGAACCATAGTCTGTCAAGCTCCTCTGTCCATGGGATTCTCCAAGCAAGAATATTGGAGTGGATTGCCATTTCCTCCTAGAAAAGAACATAAGCAGAACATACTTTAACATAAATTGTAGAAATATTTTCCTAGATCAATCTCCCAAGGCAAAAAGAAAAGGAAAGATTTAAAAGCGGAACCTAATCAAACTTAAAAGCTCTTGCACAGCAAAGGAAACTATCAACAAAATAAAAAGACATCTATGGAATAGGAGAAAATATTTTCAAATGGTGCAACCGGCAAGGGGTTAATATCCAAAGTACACAAACAGCTCATACAACTTAATAGAAAAAAAAAAATGTATCCAACATAGGTAAAGATCTAAATAGATGTTTCTTCAAAGAAGACACACAGTCACATGAAAAGATGCTTAACATTCCTAATTAATAGAGAATTGCAAATCAGAACCACAATGAGGGATTACCTCACACCTATCAGAATGGCTGTTGTTAAAAAGTCCACGAATAATGTGATGGACACCTGAAACCAGCACAACACTGTAAATCAATGATTCTTCTTTAAAAGTTTTTTAAAAAACATGTTTATTACTAAAAATTCACAATTTAATCTGTTACTCATGCAACAAGAAAAGCAGGGTGAAGTAAATGCATAAATGAGTCATCTTTTATTTTGATTCTAACATCAACTTTCTTTCTGACCAATTCTTTTTTCTGTAGATACTAACAACCATAACAATGGATATTTTTATAAGTGAGTTATAGGTCCACTTTTCTCCCTCTGTCTTGAACTCAAAGCAGATGAAAAAAAGATTCTAAATCCATCTGAATGCTTTGCCAATAATAAAAAGGTTCTTATATAGAGTTAACTTTATTGGTAAGACTTATGTAGTGCTGTTTTCTCTGGCATCTTAGAAGAATTAACATTCCTTGTTTGGTTCCCTAGAAAGTTACATATATCCCTTTTAATTGCCCAGAATATTAAATAGTTATATTTTAATGGATTGCTTAGGGTTTGTAGAAGAGACCTTGGATCTAACAACAGATTAGATCTTTATTTCCTATTAACTTATTCCTCCTACTCCAATAGAAGACATAAATAGTTCAAATAGAGTATATACCTGGATCTAGATTGGCCCACTTCTTCAAGAATCATAGAGAAGTGCTTCCAACTTTTCTCGTGGAATGAGCGCACAAGTTTCCTTGTATCACCAAATAAAGACAGGAAATAATCTTCCCCTTCCCCAATCACAGCTGGCTCACCAGCAAGGACAGGAATAGAGTGTTTCTTTGGAATTTTGATGATGTTGAGCCCTTTCAAAGAAACCAAATATAGAGAAGTATATAAAAGAGTAAAAGGACTAAAGCTACTATCTTTATTCCTTGCTTCCATACAAAACAATATTATTTATATACCTTACTGTCACAGTCAAACTCAATGAGGATAGTTAGAAACTTTAAACCAAAGTCTGTAAAATAACCAGTAAGTGATTATTTTTAGTGACACTCAGTTCTTAGAGATTATTTCAGTTATCTTAAAACTCTCAATCACCAGCACAATTATAATTTAATTAAGTTGTAGTAGAAGCAATGTAAGTTTTTGAGTAGATAAAACATTTGAGTCTCTCAAATTTGGATACGTACAGTTTATTCTATTTCATAATTAGCTCTTCTCCCCAAATTGCTATGCATAAATTAAAGTCTCAGATGAGTGCTTTCCTACCAATGGTGTATGTTTTGCCAGACAGTCTTAAATTTCCTCTAATCAACTGAAATACTTTATTAGGAAGATAAAGTAATGCTTAATCAGATTCTAATGTCCTCTTGGAAATTTACTCTTTTAAAATTCTCAATACTAAGATTCAAACATAAAATGGGTTTCATTATTTTGCATAGAAGGAATCATGCTGGATAAATCTAACTGTGTATCTGCAGAGAGAAACGTTACAGAGAGACATCATGATGAAATAGAGCACTGTGTCTTGGATTTAGACACACTTGTATCCCAGCTTTGTTACTTACTGATTTAAATCAAATGATTTAAACCTTTTAATTCTCAGTTTTCATGAAAATAAAATAAGGATAATACTACCTTGTGTGAGGCAATGTGAGGATTGCAGACAATATAGATGAGTGTCTAGCATTTAGCAGGTACTCAATAAATGAGCGATTGTTGAAGCACAGGGAATTTGGCTAATGTGACCCTGGGTCCAAAATCATCAAAGGATTAAGACAATCTAGGGTGTGGAGAAGGAAATGGCAGCCCACTCCAGTGTTCTTGCCTGGAGAATCCCAGGGATGGGGGAGCCTGGTGGGCTGCTGTCTATGGGGTCACGCAGAATCAAACACGACTGAAGTGACTTAGCAGCAGCAGCAGAGTGTGCTTTATCTTCTTGTGTCTTTAACGAAACCAAAGCAAGGTGACATATGAAAAAAATAAAAACACATAGTTCCTAAAGAGGATTCCTTAGAGGATTTTGTTTAGAAGAAATACTTGGAATTAAATTAGTTCATTCCTATTCAAGTGAGTATTTGCTAAATCTTTAAATTCCTTTGAAAAAAGAGACTATTTAGCATTGTTAACAACTCATCTTGAGGGATGAAAATCTTTGTACTCTGAAAGGGAAGAAGACACATAGATCTTGGGTTCCAATTATCATCTCATCTAGAAATGAAATGGACCGAATGCAAAACAAGTCTTGGGAAACTCAGATACCTATCTTCAGAGTCAGGATCTACAGTAACTGAAGGAAAAGACTCTGTCCCAGTACCACCCTCATCTTGCAAGGGGAAGCCAGTATCTTTATTTTTCCCTCCATATTAAGAGCTGCCACAGTTCAACCCAAATAGAGAACATACACAATGATACAGTGCCAAAGGATGAGAAATATTACCTTCTTAGATATAAAATGTGTATTTTTACTTTTAAGCATAGAGATACTGGTCATTGCTCAAGGTCAGTGTGAACTTCAGAGGCTGCTTTGAAAAATGTACCTTAGGCATACAAACACTGAAGCACGGGGAATACAGCAATAATGGCAGAAGGTCAAAATCTTGTATGACACTGTGTCAACATCTTAAGAAGATATCAGGAACAAAGTGAAATATAGAGACTGTAGATGTGCATGTAATGGTAGGGGAAAATGAAGACATCAAGTAGTCATGGGTGTATTTGTGCTAACAATTTTGAAATTTGTTAATTGAGGTGATGCAAACCTCAAATTTAGCCTATTCTATGAGAAGGTACAGACACGTTCAGACTCACAACTAACTTTACTGAGCACATTTGTTATGTGCTAGGTGATTTTCATAAATATCTCATTTAATACTTAGAATAGCCCTTGAAGTTGATATTTTAACCTGCATTTTGTCGTTATGGAAAATGAGACTCAGAGATACCAAATATCTAAACTAATGTCTCATGTAAAGATTAAGCAAATTCTCATTCCAGTGAGAATGAACTAATTTAATTCCAAATGTTTCACACTGTAGGTTTGAACCAAGGTTTTCTGTTTTCAAAGACAGTAGTCTTTTCATTAAACGCTGAAAACTCAAAGTTCCCCAAACACAGTGAGGAACATACACCTCATAGTGTGAACACTGCTGAGTGCATTGCGGCAGCTGTCAAAACTTTACTGTCATTTTCCTTGTTTCCAAATGATTGTTTCTCCCTTTCTCTCCACCATTTTATTACGCACTTTGTATTTCTTCTTTCTCTTAGCTGTCTTTCCTTCTGTAAGCCATAGTTCTATAGCACAATACGGACAATATTGTTAATCTTTCTGGTGGCATTCACAGGAAAGGCAGTTAATGCCATATAACAAAACTTTCAGTTATCCAGCAGTTCTAGATCATCTAATTGGTCAACCCATGAACCATTATGACAACATAAGATACTTTAATCATAGAGATGATGTGTTTGGCCACATGTATTTTCGTGACCTGAATATGACTTCCAGTGCTAGAATCAATGGTGAGTATAGTTAAATTATTCTGTGTATGGCATTAAGAAATGAGTATACTGGAGACATTCTGGAAAATTCTTAAAGAGATGGGAATACCAGACCACCTGACCTACCTCTTGAGAAATCTGTATGCAGGTCAGGAAGCAACAGTTAGAACTGGACATGGAACAACAGACTGGTTCCATATAGGAAAAAGAGTACATCAAGGCTGTATATTGTCACCCTGCTTCTTTAACTTATATGCAGAGTACATTATGAGAAATGCTGGGCTGGAAAAAGCACAAGCTGAAATCAAGATTGCTGGGAGAAATATCAAGAACCTCAGATATGCAGATGATACCACTCTTATGGCAGAAAGTGAGTAGGAACTAAAAAGCCTCTTGATGAAAGTGAAAGAGGAGAGTGAAAAAGTTGGCTTAAAGCCCAACATTCAGAAATCTAAGATCATGGCATATGTTCCCATCACTTCATGGCAAATAGATGGAGAAACAGTGGAAACAGTAACATATTTGATTTTGGGGGGCTCCAAAATCACTGCAGATGGTGACTGCAGTCATGAAATTAAAAGATGCTTACTCATTGGAAGAAAAGCTATGACCAACCTAGACAATATATTAAAAAGCAGAGACATTACTTTGCCAACAAAGGTCCATCTAGTCAAAGCTAAGGTTTTTCCAGTAGTAGTATGGATATGAGAGTTGAACTATAAAGAAAGCTGAATGCCAAAGAATTGATGCTTTTGAACTGTGGTGTTGGATAAGACTCTTGAAAGTCCCTTGGACAGCAAGGAGATCCAACCAGTCCATCCTAAAGGAGATCAGTCCTGGGTGTTCTTTGGAAGGACTGATGCTGAAGCTGAAACTCTAATCTTTGGCCACCTGATGTGAAGAACTGACTCATCAAAAAAGACTCTGATGCTGGGAAAGATTGAAGGCAGGAGGAGAAGGGGACGACAGAGGATGAGATGGCTGGATGGCATCACCGACTTGATGGACGTGAGTTTGAGTAAGCTCTGGGAGTTGGTGATGGACAGGTAGACCTGGCATNCATGGCACTTTCCAGGCAAGAGTACTGGAGTGGGTTGCCGTTGCCTCATCATGGTTGTCTCTAATTCAGGGAGGACAGAGTCAAGTTAGAGCTGAAAGGGCAAAGCAAAAACACTGTTTATGAGATTCACCAGCCTCACACAGGTCCTTTCACTACAGCTCTGGAAGATGGGAGTCTCCGCATTTGAGGAAGTGGCAGTCCAGAGAGATGAACATCTCTTCCAAGGTTATATGGCCGCTGGATGGCTGAGCCAGGATTTGGTCTCACATCCATTTCTTACAAAATCCCCTTCACTCTACTCCCTGTTTCTCTGCTGTAATTACTGTCCAATAGCTTCCTAACTCCTTCCATGGTAACTGCATAACTACTTCTCTGCCCCTGAACCAGCTCAGTCCTGATCTTTCTCTTTGCTATGGTCTCAGATCACTCTCTCTCATCATACAGACTCTGTGTCATTTCTCTTTGGCCATATCCTCTATTGGGAAGACATCAGAATTTTGCATGAGAAATTGAAAGAGTATATATACGGCAAAATAAGATGATGATAACTGAGTTTTATATTGTGAGCTTTTATGTTGATTAAGAAAAAAATACATATTCTGTAATCTAAAAAAAAATAGGCAAAACATTATATGTCCATAATTGTTTAAAAGTTGAAAGACACAAAGAGCTGGCTTTATGCACTCTGGTCTTCTATTTCCCCATATGGAGAACATTTGTACAGTAGGAGATTTTGATTAAATCAGTAATATAAATAAAATGTCTTGTGCGAATGAAGGTAGTATATATAAAGAGAATTTTCTTCCCCTCTCAGACCATGGATGGAAATTTCCAAATTGAGTATCATGTAATTGAAGACTACAATTTAAAACTTGATTTTGCTCCACTATCTATGATTCAAAGAATTTGTATATATAGGGATACACTTTCACATTTGCACTCATAGTACAAATTCCTATTGTAAAGCATCTTGCTAGTCTAAAAATGTGCTGTATTGCTTCATATCCTTCACACAGATCGACATGTAAATAACACAGCCTTGAACAGAGATGCTACTATTTCACCTTGAAGTCAGGGTCACGTGAATGTCCTGCTGGAGGTGTTCACAGGAGAGGACAGAGGGCCAGTTATTGGGAGGTTCAAGTTTCAGATATCTTGCTCTGAATACCTTCATGGTCCTTCCCAATCACAAGATTCTATTGCCAAACAACACTAAGAACTCAGATTTGTTTACGTGATACTAAATGTCAAACAATAGCTTGAATCCTCAAACATTCATATCAGTTTCAGCAACAGTTCATAAATAACTACAGAGATACATGTAATTACATGTAAAATAAATAAGTACATGTACTGAGGCTCAGCCTTTATCCATGAATCATTTCTATACATGTTCTTTGGAGGAATAAAATATCTATTCTGAGACAGGGCATCTCAGACTTGTTCAGAAGGGCAGAGATCCAGAACATAGGCTCTTATTTGCAGAACATCTTCTTTGTTAAATATTTTCAAAAATACAGATCAATACATTTTTACTTCCTCTACACCCTAGTTTTATATATATTTTACTAGCAAAAAGAAATGCACCTATATTATTTGGATACCGTATAAACTCACAACTACCAACTCACACATCTTAAAATATATCACTCAACAAAGTGTTCAGCCAAGAGCAAATGATTGGGTTTGAGATTTCCTCTTCATAGGAATTTGCAATTTCATTTTCTTCTCTCATCTACTGGCAACCTTAAGCAGGAAAGTGGTGTCTGGAGACAAGGACTTGTAAAAAATGATTGGAGAAAAAATTTGAATTGAGAACATGTGATCCATTAACATTTTTCCTTTGCAAACAGGGTAAAGGCAATCATTCAATATTACACTCAAACACTCGCTCTCTACAGCTTGGAACACTAGGGCCCCTTGAGAACAAGTGTGAGTAGCCATGGATTAAAGGAGTATGAAAGAGAGTTATTAGAAACCTGAATACGGGCTCTGCTCACGGTGTTAGGCACAAATGTAAGACTGAATGGAGCCTCTCCCAACTCAGTGTGGAAGCACATCCCGGCAAGAAGGGGCTTCAATCCTGACTCACCCCTTCCTCCTTGGTTAGGGCACACATAACAGATTTTATCTGTGGTAGCTACTCTCAGCGTTATTCATCATTGATGATAATGATGGCAATAGGTGGCAATAAGGGGTACAGTTTACTAAGGATGGATCAGTTACTCTTGAGAAATCCCGTGAGAATACTAGATACATAAATGAAGATGCTTTCATTATTGTCAGGAGAATAATTTTTGAGAAGTTGTCATTCAGTTGCAAAGTTGTGTCCGACTCTTTGTGACCCTATGGACTGTAACATGCCAGGCTCCTCTGTCCTCTACCTCCCAGAGTTTGCTATTGAGTCAGTGACACTATCTAACCATTTAATTTGAAGTATAAACAAATGTAAATCAGTAAATTAAATGTAAGTTGTGTAGCAGCTTTTCTCCTCCTGTGCTAATGAGACAGAAGAAATGGAGAGGATCCTGAGGATAGAAGAACCCTGAGGTTTGCATTATGTCTTTTGCAAGAGAAGGACACTTCTGACCTTCACTACGAACAGCAAAGAAATTACTGGGGTGGACAATACTGTGTTTGAAGCTATCCTGTGTCATTTGTTTGAGACCCTGTATATCAGAAAGAGGGGAGAAAGCAGACATCTGAGATGGAATGAGAAAATTCCTGCAGTGTTAGGAAATAGAACTCCCTGAAGACCTTTGGCCACGTGTAGATTAGTCTGCAGTAGAAGAAAGACAAGCTGGACATTTTTACATGCTGGAAATTTTCTTTGGCTGTTCTATTATTCTTAGTTTTATGGTTACTGTTCTGTGTTCATGTTTGTCTCTGTTAATTTTCAGAGTGAATGTTTTTGCAAGTCAGAGCCATAATTAATACTAAATACTAATACTGCTGCTAGCTATCATTTAACATGTATTTCCTATTTGTGTGATGTATATTATAGGCTATAGGCTTACCAGGTGGCACAGTGGTAAAGAATCTGCCTGCCAATGAAGGAGACTCAGGAGATGTAGGTTTGATCCCTAGGTGGGGAAGATCCCCTGGAGGAGGAAATGGTAACCCACTCTAGTATTCGTGCCAGGAAAATCCCATGGACAGAGGAGCCTGGCAGGGCTACAGTCCATGAGATCACAAAGAGTTGGACAAAACATATTATTTTCCGTCTTTCACAGATGAGGAAATCGACAGAGCAGTCAAGTAACTGCCCAGAGTCACACAGCAGAACCAAGGCCAGGGTTCAGATCTATTTGAATTTCGGGACTGCGTTTTTCATCATTACACTTCTTTCCCTGAAAAATATTGAGCACCACTGTTTATAAGACAGTTGGACAGATACTTTATAATATAAATGGGTGACAGATATGTCCCTTGCTCTTCTGGAATTTATTCTTTTGATGGGACAATAGAATCTGTGAATATGAAAAAAATAATGCATTACAGAATGTGATAAAAATTAAAGGATGGTTCTGTTAAGAGCTAGAAGAACTCAGAGAAGAATTAGTAGGAAAGCCTTCACAGAAGAGATAGGATATTCAGTATGTGTGGACCCCGAAGGATAGATAGGATTTTGAAAAGCGGAGAACAAGAAGGAAGATATTATTTTATTCTTTCATGCATGCATTCACTCAACAGACATATTAATTATTTGTTGTGACTTGACAGTATTGAATGTACTTTTTCTGCGAGCATCCAAATCCGGGATAGGCATGGTGTAGGCATATTAATGGCTGAGGCAGAGAGATGACCTGAGTGTGCAGTGCTAGATAGAGTCAGATACATAGTGGAGACCAGATCAGAGAGGGCTGTGAACCCAGGCCAAGGAGTAGAATACACTCTCAGTATGCACTGCATGGGTTTCCCCGGTGGCTTTGTGGTAAAGAATCCACCTGCCAATGCAGGAAATGCAGGAGATGACGGTTTACNCAGTCGTGTCCGACTGTGTGCAACCCCATAGATGGCAGCCCGCTAGGCTCCGCCGTCCCTGGGATTCTCCAGGCACAACTCTGGAGTGGGTTGCTATTTCCTTCTCCAATGCATGAAAGTGAAAATGAAGTCACTCAGTCATGTCTGACCCTTAGCAATCCCATGGACTGCAGCCTACCAGGCCTCTCCGTCCATGGCACTTTCCAGGCAAGAGTACTGGAGTGGGTTGCCGTTGCCTCATCATGGTTGTCTCTAATTCAGGGAGGACAGAGTCAAGTTAGAGCTGAAAGGGCAAAGCAAAAACACTGTTTATGAGATTCACCAGCCTCACACAGGTCCTTTCACTACAGCTCTGGAAGATGGGAGTCTCCGCATTTGAGGAAGTGGCAGTCCAGAGAGATGAACATCTCTTCCAAGGTTATATGGCCGCTGGATGGCTGAGCCAGGATTTGGTCTCACATCCATTTCTTACAAAATCCCCTTCACTCTACTCCCTGTTTCTCTGCTGTAATTACTGTCCAATAGCTTCCTAACTCCTTCCATGGTAACTGCATAACTACTTCTCTGCCCCTGAACCAGCTCAGTCCTGATCTTTCTCTTTGCTATGGTCTCAGATCACTCTCTCTCATCATACAGACTCTGTGTCATTTCTCTTTGGCCATATCCTCTACTGGGAAGACATCAGAATTTTGCATGAGAAATTGAAAGAGTATATATACGGCAAAATAAGATGATGATAACTGAGTTTTATATTGTGAGCTTTTATGTTGATTAAGAAAAAAATACATATTCTGTAATCTAAAAAAAAATAGGCAAAACATTATATGTCCATAATTGTTTAAAAGTTGAAAGACACAAAGAGCTGGCTTTATGCACTCTGGTCTTCTATTTCCCCATATGGAGAACATTTGTACAGTAGGAGATTTTGATTAAATCAGTAATATAAATAAAATGTCTTGTGCGAATGAAGGTAGTATATATAAAGAGAATTTTCTTCCCCTCTCAGACCATGGATGGAAATTTCCAAATTGAGTATCATGTAATTGAAGACTACAATTTAAAACTTGATTTTGCTCCACTATCTATGATTCAAAGAATTTGTATATATAGGGATACACTTTCACATTTGCACTCATAGTACAAATTCCTATTGTAAAGCATCTTGCTAGTCTAAAAATGTGCTGTATTGCTTCATATCCTTCACACAGATCGACATGTAAATAACACAGCCTTGAACAGAGATGCTACTATTTCACCTTGAAGTCAGGGTCACGTGAATGTCCTGCTGGAGGTGTTCACAGGAGAGGACAGAGGGCCAGTTATTGGGAGGTTCAAGTTTCAGATATCTTGCTCAGAATACCTTCATGGTCCTTCCCAATCACAAGATTCTATTGCCAAACAACACTAAGAACTCAGATTTGTTTACGTGATACTAAATGTCAAACAATAGCTTGAATCCTCAAACATTCATATCAGTTTCAGCAACAGTTCATAAATAACTACAGAGATACATGTAATTACATGTAAAATAAATAAGTACATGTACTGAGGCTCAGCCTTTATCCATGAATCATTTCTATACATGTTCTTTGGAGGAATAAAATATCTATTCTGAGACAGGGCATCTCAGACTTGTTCAGAAGGGCAGAGATCCAGAACATAGGCTCTTATTTGCAGAACATCTTCTTTGTTAAATATTTTCAAAAATACAGATCAATACATTTTTACTTCCTCTACACCCTAGTTTTATATATATTTTACTAGCAAAAAGAAATGCACCTATATTATTTGGATACCGTATAAACTCACAACTACCAACTCACACATCTTAAAATATATCACTCAACAAAGTGTTCAGCCAAGAGCAAATGATTGGGTTTGAGATTTCCTCTTCATAGGAATTTGCAATTTCATTTTCTTCTCTCATCTACTGGCAACCTTAAGCAGGAAAGTGGTGTCTGGAGACAAGGACTTGTAAAAAATGATTGGAGAAAAAATTTGAATTGAGAACATGTGATCCATTAACATTTTTCCTTTGCAAACAGGGTAAAGGCAATCATTCAATATTACACTCAAACACTCGCTCTCTACAGCTTGGAACACTAGGGCCCCTTGAGAACAAGTGTGAGTAGCCATGGATTAAAGGAGTATGAAAGAGAGTTATTAGAAACCTGAATACGGGCTCTGCTCACGGTGTTAGGCACAAATGTAAGACTGAATGGAGCCTCTCCCAACTCAGTGTGGAAGCACATCCCGGCAAGAAGGGGCTTCAATCCTGACTCACCCCTTCCTCCTTGGTTAGGGCACACATAACAGATTTTATCTGTGGTAGCTACTCTCAGCGTTATTCATCATTGATGATAATGATGGCAATAGGTGGCAATAAGGGGTACAGTTTACTAAGGATGGATCAGTTACTCTTGAGAAATCCCGTGAGAATACTAGATACATAAATGAAGATGCTTTCATTATTGTCAGGAGAATAATTTTTGAGAAGTTGTCATTCAGTTGCAAAGTTGTGTCCGACTCTTTGTGACCCTATGGACTGTAACATGCCAGGCTCCTCTGTCCTCTACCTCCCAGAGTTTGCTATTGAGTCAGTGACACTATCTAACCATTTAATTTGAAGTATAAACAAATGTAAATCAGTAAATTAAATGTAAGTTGTGTAGCAGCTTTTCTCCTCCTGTGCTAATGAGACAGAAGAAATGGAGAGGATCCTGAGGATAGAAGAACCCTGAGGTTTGCATTATGTCTTTTGCAAGAGAAGGACACTTCTGACCTTCACTACGAACAGCAAAGAAATTACTGGGGTGGACAATACTGTGTTTGAAGCTATCCTGTGTCATTTGTTTGAGACCCTGTATATCAGAAAGAGGGGAGAAAGCAGACATCTGAGATGGAATGAGAAAATTCCTGCAGTGTTAGGAAATAGAACCCCCTGAAGACCTTTGGCCACGTGTAGATTAGTCTGCAGTAGAAGAAAGACAAGCTGGACATTTTTACATGCTGGAAATTTTCTTTGGCTGTTCTATTATTCTTAGTTTTATGGTTACTGTTCTGTGTTCATGTTTGTCTCTGTTAATTTTCAGAGTGAATGTTTTTGCAAGTCAGAGCCATAATTAATACTAAATACTAATACTGCTGCTAGCTATCATTTAACATGTATTTCCTATTTGTGTGATGTATATTATAGGCTTACCAGGTGGCACAGTGGTAAAGAATCTGCCTGCCAATGAAGGAGACTCAGGAGATGTAGGTTTGATCCCTAGGTGGGGAAGATCCCCTGGAGGAGGAAATGGTAACCCACTCTAGTATTCGTGCCAGGAAAATCCCATGGACAGAGGAGCCTGGCAGGGCTACAGTCCATGAGATCACAAAGAGTTGGACAAAACATATTATTTTCCGTCTTTCACAGATGAGGAAATCGACAGAGCAGTCAAGTAACTGCCCAGAGTCACACAGCAGAACCAAGGCCAGGGTTCAGATCTATTTGAATTTCGGGACTGCGTTTTTCATCATTACACTTCTTTCCCTGAAAAATATTGAGCACCACTGTTTATAAGACAGTTGGACAGATACTTTATAATATAAATGGGTGACAGATATGTCCCTTGCTCTTCTGGAATTTATTCTTTTGATGGGACAATAGAATCTGTGAATATGAAAAAAATAATGCATTACAGAATGTGATAAAAATTAAAGGATGGTTCTGTTAAGAGCTAGAAGAACTCAGAGAAGAATTAGTAGGAAAGCCTTCACAGAAGAGATAGGATATTCAGTATGTGTGGACCCCGAAGGATAGATAGGATTTTGAAAAGCGGAGAACAAGAAGGAAGATATTATTTTATTCTTTCATGCATGCATTCACTCAACAGACATATTAATTATTTGTTGTGACTTGACAGTATTGAATGTACTTTTTCTGCGAGCATCCAAATCCGGGATAGGCATGGTGTAGGCATATTAATGGCTGAGGCAGAGAGATGACCTGAGTGTGCAGTGCTAGATAGAGTCAGATACATAGTGGAGACCAGATCAGAGAGGGCTGTGAACCCAGGCCAAGGAGTAGAATACACTCTCAGTATGCACTGCATGGGTTTCCCCGGTGGCTTTGTGGTAAAGAATCCACCTGCCAATGCAGGAAATGCAGGAGATGACGGTTTACTCCCTGGGTCAGGAAGATCCCCTGGAGAAGGAAATGGCACCCCACTCCAGTATTCTTGCCTGGAGAATCCCACGGACAGAGGAGCCTGCTGGGCTGCAGTCCAAGGGATCACAAAAGAGTCAGGCATGCCTTAAGGACTAAACAACAACAATTTCAATAGTTAGATTAATTACAGAATATTTCCTTGGTTGACATGACTGACTCGATGGACATGAGTTTGAACAAGCTCTGGGAGTTGGTGATGGACAGGGAGGCCAGGCGTGCTACGTGCTACACATGGGGTCACAAAGAGTGGACACAACTGAGCGACTGAACTGAATTGAACAGGATATTTCAGGAGTTTCTTGCTTCTATTTGTATGTAAGAGTATGTGTGTTTTTCTTTTTCTTTTTTTGGATTCATAGGCACTCTTTATTCCAGATCAAATTTCTTTGCTGCATTTATGTATTACAAATATATTCTCTCAGATTATAATTTATATTTTCACTCTCTGAAAGATGCATTTTATGAGTAGAATACATTTGTCTATCCTTGTGCCATTACCACACTGTCTTAATTAAGGTAACTTTGTAGTATACTTTGTGTTGTTGTTTTAGTTGCTAAGTTGTGTCCTACTCTTTGAGACCCCCATGGACTGTAGCCTACCAGGCTCCTCTGTCCATGGGATTTCCTAGGAAAGAATACTGGAGTGAGTTACCATTTTCTTCTCCAGGGGATCTTCCCTCATCTCCTGCATCGGCAGGCAGATTCTTTACCACTGAGCCACTTTCAAAGCCCCAGTATTGTATACAGGTCTTTCAAAAAAATTTAATAGTATCATGACCATTCTAGATTCTTTTATTTCCATGTGAATTTTTAGAATAATTTTGTCAATTATGGGTTTCCCTTGTGGCTCAGCTGGTAAAGAATCCGCCTGCAATTCGGGGGACCTGGGTTCGATCCCTGGGTTGGAAAGATCCCCTGGAGAAGAGAAAGGCTCCCCACTCCAGTATTCTGGCCTGGAGAATTCCATGGACTATATAGTCCATGGAGTCACAAAGAGTCGGACACAACTGAGCAGCATTCACTTTCACTTTGTCAATTGTAAAAATACCAGCTTAGATTTTGTTTGGGGTTGCACTGACTGTACGGATCAATCTGAGAAGAATGGATTACTGGTAATCGTCCTTTCTGGTAATAGTCTTTTCAGGTTTGGGTATGAAGGTTATGCTGGTCTCTGAAATAAAAGCAAAACTAAACAAATGGAACTTAATTAAACTTTAAACTTTTACTCAACAAAAGAAACCATAAACAAATGAAAATACAGCCTATAGAATGGGAGAAAATATTCACAAATGACAATGAGCAAAATATTAATATACAAAATATATATATAAACAGCTCATACAACTAAAAATATAAAAACAAATAACCCACTAAAAATGGGCAGAAGACCTGAATAGATATATTTCCAAAGAATAGATACAGATGGCTAACAGGTACATGAAAAGACGCTCAATATTGCTAATTACTAGAGAGACACAAATCAAATCAACAATGAACTATTGTATCACACCTATAAGAATGACTATCATTAAAAAGTTTATAGATAACAAATGTTGGGAAGGATGTGGGGGAATAGGGAACACCTGTACACTGGTGGTGGGGAATGTAAATTGGTTAAGTCACTGTGGAAAACTAAACATAGAACTATCAGATGATCCAGCAATTCGACTCCTGGGTATGTATCTGGAAAAGATGTAAACACTGATTTGTAAGAATTCATGCATCCCAATGTTCCTAGCAGCACTATTTATAATAGCCAATATATGGAAGTAACTCAAGTGTCCAAGAATGGATAAAGAAGATGTGTTATACATACATA
>SJYV01052057.1:47599-63230 GCA_006410875.1 Neotragus pygmaeus | reverse complement strand
TCCATACATGACCACAGGAAAAACCATAGCCTTGACTAGACAGACCTTTGCTGGCAAAGTAATGTCTCTGCTTTTGAATATGCTATCTAGGTTAGTCATAACTTTCCTTCCAAGAAGTAAGCGTCTTTTAATTTCATGGCTGAAGTCACCATCTGCAGTGATTTTGGAGCCCAAAAACATAAAGTCTGACACTATTTCCACTGTTTCCCCATCTATTTCCCATGAAGTGATGGGACCAAATGCCATGATCTTTGTTTTCTGAATGTTGAACTTTAAGTCAACTTTTTCATCAAGAGACTTTTTAGTTCCTCCTCACTATCTGCTAGGATCACCCTGCTAGTTAGGGACAAACTTGGTCTTGAGTATGACTCATTGGTTATACCGAGCCAATTCTCTTTGCCCTATAGCACCGTGGTTCCTGCACACATCTCTACTTCTTGGTCAGCAAAAGTCATAACACAGTGTTTGGGATTTTGAGAATTCACAAATTTTACATAATTCAAGGTATTTTATAGACCTAATTGGAAGTGCAGTGTTTCAGTGGTATCAGCTGTAACTCCATTTCCCACATTCTGCAAATGGATCTGCATGGAATGCTTTCACAAAGACTAAAGATATTTACACTTTAAGGTCTGATTTTCAAATGCAAAGAATAATTCATTAAAAAATACAAGAGACAGGGTTGAAGATTATCTGGGGACTAGAGGGACAGAAAACTGTGGCATCAAAGTTGATTATATCATCATAGTTTCATTATCATTTGTTTTCTTTTGGCTATTTCGAAAATGTATGTTTTCATTGTAGACGGGGATCTGATACTTATTCAGTAAAAAATGTTTTTCTTTGGCTGTGGAATGTAAATTTGGTGTAAGAGATGAGTTTGAAAATATTATACTTATATCAGATTTCCAAACTTTTTTGTATCAAAAGAAATACTAGCTGAAACACTTTCCAAGTAAAAGGGATTATNGTTGCTAAGTCACTTCAGTCATGTCTGACTCTGTGTGACCCCATAGACGGCAGCCCACCAGGCTACCCCATCCCTGAGATTCTCCAGACAAGAACACTGGAGTGGGTTGCCATTTCCTTCTCCAATGCATGAAAGTGAAAAGTGAAAGTGAAGTCACTCAGTCCTGTCTAACTCCTAGCGACACCATGGACTGCAGCCTACCAGGCTCCTCCATCCATGGGATCTGAAAAAACAACTGGGGCATTATCTAGCAGAGCTAACACATGTATGCCCACAACCCAGCAATTACTGTCCAGGATACATACATGAAAAGAAAGTGGAAGTGAAAGTCACTCAGTTGTGTCCGACTCTTTGCGACCCCATGGACTATACAGTCCGTGGAACTCTCCAGGCCAGAATACTGGAGTGGGGATCCTTTTCCATCTCCAGGGGATCTTCCCAACCCAGGAATCAAACCAGGTCGGTTAGGTAAGCCCGGATACATACATAAGGATGTTTACAGCAACATCATTTATAACAGCAAAATTTTGGAAACAATTTAAGTATTGATCAATAGGAGAAAGAATAATATTTCCATTTATTTAACAGTCAGAAACAGATTAACTAGAGCTACACACATCTATGGCTTCCCAGGTGGTGCTAGTGGTAAAGAATCTGCCTGCTAATGCAGGAGATGCAAGAAATGCAAGTTCAATCCCTGGATGGGAAGATCACCTGGAGTAGGAAGCGGCAACCTACTCCAGTATTCTTGTCTGGGAAATCCCACGGACAGAGAAACCTGGCAGGCTATGGTCCATGGGGCCACAAAGAGTTGAATGTGACTGAGCACACACACATCTACATGAATGAATCTTACAAACATGTTAAGGAAATCAAGTCAGCAGAAAACAAGTATGATTTTTTTAAAATATAAAAACTCACAAAATTATATACATGCATGTTAGAGATACATACATAAGGGGTAAAATTGCAAAGAAAAGAACTGATAAACACCAAACTAGGGTGATAGTTGAGGATGCCTGGTGACTATAAGACACTGTTAACACTCAATTTGTTCCTATTTCTCAAGCTGGGTGGTAGATAGAAGTTCATTCATTTTACTTATTTTTAAATTACATCTATTTTACATATTTTTTGGTTATATTACATCTTTCATTTTATAAGTTGTTGACATTAAAAATAAAGAATCTTATTATTGTTTTGCTGTCCCAGGTACCAAACAAATTTACAGGAAGGGATTATGAGGTCTTTATGGTAAGATTATTCCACATGGAATAATTATTTTAAAAAAATGCTTTCTAGTTTACCAGTTAGACTTCGGAGAGTGTAGATTGCACAAACAATTATTCAGTGTGCAGATACCCCATGTCCACTTACCCCATGAGTCCCTGCACTGGCAGAAGTGTTTTATATCAAAGCTGAGCCCAAGTCAGCCACCCATTATCCTACACACATTACTCCAGAGAACTCACACATTTGTGGGGATTAAAGCCCAAGAGAAGATTCATTTCTCCTGCAAAACAAGGCTAATGCTTTGGAAACACAAGATACAAGTTTACGAGAAAAGAAAATCAATACTTAATCATCAGTGCTCATGTTCTCCTCTTGCTATAAACCATTCTTTTCTGAATAGTCCATCACCACTTTAATGCCTACGCCATAATGTTAGAAAGCATGTTTTAGGCAATAATATCAGTTTGATTACTTTTAATAATGCTTCTTTTAATATCAGAAAAAGCAGGAAGGGGATCATATTAAATTTTAAAATTGTTTAGTCTCATCGTCAAGTTACCAGAAAAGTATGAGATCACACTTGTAATTGGGCAGCATGACTCTCACTGCAACTTGTTAATCCTTAATTTTTCTTTCTTTAGAGCATGTATCCTGGTGAAAAGAAAAAACCTGAAACCATCTTGTTGATTGTTTTTGGACTGTATTATTCTGACTTTCCCCTGTTCAGGCTGAAAGGGAAGAGAAGTCAGAGGATGGAGGGGCAAGCAGCAAAAAGCATAAGCCATTGCTTCCATGTCCTGGCTATTGCAAACAGTGCTGCAACAAACAGTGGGGTGCATGTATACTTTCTGATCATTTTTTTTTCCTCCGGATATAGGCCCAGGAGTGGGATTGCAGGAATAATGTCATTTGCAGCAACATGGATGGACCTAGAGGGTGTCATACTCAATGAAGTAAATCAGACAGAGAAGTATCATATGACATCTCTTATATGTGGAATGTAAATATAATGAATGAAATTACTTACAAAACAGAAAGAGACTCAAGACTTAAAAAATGACCTTATGGCTGCTGGGGAAAAGGGACAGTTAGGGACTTTGGGAAGGTCGTGTACACACTGCTATATTTAAAATGGGTAACCAACAAGGACCTACTGTATAGCACAGGGAACTCTGCTCAATGTCATGTGGCAGCCTGGATAGGAGAGGGCTTTGGGGGAGAATGGATACATGTATATAAATATATAGTGAGCCCCTTCACTGCTCACCTGAAACTACCACAACACTGTTAACCAGCTATACCCCAATACAAAATTTGAAAAAATAAAAGAAAGCCTAGGCTGTGCTTTGAGGAAAACCACTGAGTTTTGTGAATGCTGGAGATGCCCTTCTGGTTAAGGAGTTGCATGACTTTCTCTTCTTCTCAGCATCACCTTTGCCTCAGATTTACATGGAAAAGCTTCCTCTCAAACTTTTCTAAGGGGCTTTTAATGACTGCAGGCTTCCTTAGTGGCTCAGATGGTAAAGGGTCTGCCTGCAGTGTGGGAGACCCAGGTTCGATCCCTGGCTCAGGAAGACCCCCTGGAAAATGAAATGGCAACCCACTCCAACATTCTTGCCTGGAAAATCCCATGGACATAGGAGCTTGACAGGCTTCAGTCCATGCAGTCACAAAAAAATTGGACATGATGGAGAGACTTTACTTTAATGACTGATAGCCAAAAAAATTCTGAAGACTGTTTCCTGAGAAGGACTGAAAGTAAAAGAAACTTCTGACCTGAACAAACTACCCCACTAAACTTCCATATACTTGGATTTTCTTGGAGGTGGAAGACATGCCTTCCAACTAATTTGTGTTTTGACCTCTCTAATTTGAGTTCACTGAGAACTGCACACAGATGGGAAGAGAAAAGAGGAGAGTAATTGAGACCAAAAAAAAAAAAAAAAAAAACCACCCCAGGCTTCATTTTCTAAGTTGCTCTGGGCTTTGTTGTTTGTTTTCCCTTGTTTTATCTAACCTAGTCTGAGAGCCCGTCTTCTGAAATTTGGACAACACAAGTTTCCATAGATCCACACTGAGAAACATCTGGACTCTTGGCAGCAATTAGCCAAGCACAAGTCAGCAACAATGGTTGCTGCCATGAAGAGCAGGAAGAAATGGTAGAGATAAACGAGTGGTAAATATTTCCGATAGATCACAAGATGTTCCTCTTCTTAAGTCTTGCCAGAGTTCCCTGTTTACCTTTTGAATGTTCTTGATTATACAACCTTTAACTTTGTGGAGCTTTGATTTAGTGTCACTTAACTTCATAAAACTATAACCAGATGTGCAATTCTTTTAATGTTCAAAGTTCTATCAGGAACATGTGTTGACTATCTCAACAGAAAGGTTGCAAAAGTTCTTGAAAAATAAACTTACCTACTTTTCAAAATCAGATTTTATAAACTTCCCTATAACACCAGTGTGACATCAGCATATCTGACTCTTAACTCTCATAGTCAATATGGGCACAGAGAGGTCTTTTGTACATTCATTATATAAGTACTAGAAGTAGATTCATACACTTTTTTTTTAGGTTGGAAGGCTCCTTAGAGATGATTTAGTCTAGTCTTTTAATTCTAAAGAAACAATAAATGTGTGCTGAATGACTAAGAAAAGAATTCTATTATAGTAAGGTTTATAGAGGACATAAAGGTAATTCCTGCTCCATGAAATTGATATCCCATTAGGGAAAAGGAGAAATATACACAAGTAACATGAGCAAGAATATCAAAGTGCTCCAAATGGATACATGAAGCATTGAAGTTTTGGAGTAGAAGAACAACTCAGAAATTCATGGTGGGGTCTGAGGTTGGAAGAGAGAACTTTTCTTTCTATGTTCGATGCAGGATGCAGGATACTTGGGGCTGGTGTACGGGGATGATCCAGAGAGACGTTGTGGGGTGGGAGGTGAGAGGGGGATTCAGGATTGGGAGCTTGTGTACACCTGTGGTGGATTCATGTCGATGTATGGCAAAGCCAATAGAGTATTGTAAAGTAAAATTTTAAAAATAAATAAATAAATTTAAAAATTAAAAAAAATATATAAAATAGGATTTGGCCCTTAAGAACTAATCAAACTTACAAGCTTTTGCACAGCAAACAAAGCCATAAAAAATGAAAAGGCAACCTACAAAATAGGAGAAAATACTTGCAGATTATGTGACAGATAAGGGCTTACTCTCCAAAATGCACAAACAGCTCATATAATTCAAAAACAACAAAACAAACAACCCAATCAAAAAATGGGCAGTGAAGACCTTAGTAGACATTTCTCCAAAGAAGACATACAGATGGTCAGTAGGCAACATGAAACGATGATCAATATCACTAATTATAAGATAAGTGCAAATCAAAACTACAATGAGGTACCACCTCACACCAGTCAGAATGCCCATGATCAAAAGTCTACAGATAACAAAAGCTGGAGAGGCTGTGGAGAAAAGGGAACCCTTCTACATTGTTAGTGGGAATGTAATTGGTGCAGCCAATGTGGAAAATAGCATGGAGGTTCCTCAGAAAACTAAAAATAGAATTGCCATATGATCCATTCAATCCTACTCTCAGGCATATATCCAGACAAAACTATAATTCAAAAATATATATGCACCTCTATGTTAACAGCAGCACTATTCACAATAGCCAAAAGATGGAAACAACCTAAATGTCCATCACAGATGAATGGATAAAGAAGACGTGGTACATAGATATAATGGAATGTTACTCAGTCATAAAAAAGAATGGAATAATGGCATTTGCAGCAACATGGATACAACCAGAAATTATCCTACTCAGTGAAGTAAGTCAGAAAAAGACAAATACTGTATGATATCACTTACATGTGGAATCTAAAATTTTACACAAATGAGCCTATCTAGGAAACAGAAGCAGACTTATAGACATAAAGAACAGACTTGTGGTTGGTAATAAGGAAGAGGGTTGGGGAGGTAAGAGCTGCGAGCTGGGATTAGCAGATATAAACTATGATATATAGGATGGATAAACAACAAGGTCCTACTGTACAGCATAGGAACTATATTCAATATAATGTTGGCACAACACTATGAACTCTTCAGGGATCACAGCTGTGTCATGGTGAAGGGTTTGCATAACTCAATGAAGCTCTGTATGTCATGCTGTTCAGGGCCACAGGGCCACCCAAGATGGACAGGCTCAGATCATGAGCTCCTTATTGCAAAATTCAGGCTTAAATCAAAGAAAGTAGGGAAAACCACCAGTCCATTCAGTGTGTTAATCACTCAGTCGTGTCCAATTCTTTTCGACCCCATGGACTATAGCCCTCCGGGCTCCTCTGTTGATGGAATTCTCCAGGCAAGAACACTGGAGTGGGTTGCCATTTTCCCAACACAGGGATCAAACCCAGGTCTCCCGCATTGCAAGCAGATTCTTTACCATCTGAGTCAATGAAGCCCTAAGTCAAATACCTTAGAATTTTACAGTGGAGGTGATGAATGGATTCAAGGGATTAGATCTGGTAGACATAGTGCCTGCAGAACTATGGACAGAGGTTTGTAACATTGTACAGGAGGCACTGACCAAAATCATCCCAAAGAAAAAGAAATGCAAGAAGGCAAAGTGGTTGTCTGAGGAGGCTTTACAATTAGCTGAGGAAAGAGAGATGCAAAAGGCAAGGGAGAAAGAGGAAGACATACCCAACTGAATGCTGAGTTTCAGATAACAGCAAGGTGAGATAAGAGGGTCCACTTAGATAAACAAGGCAAATAAATAGAGGAAAACAACAAAATGGGAAACACTAAAGATCTCTTCAGGAAAATTGGAGGTATCAAAGGAACACCATGCAAGGACGGGCACAATAAAAGACAGAAATGGTAAGGACCTAACAGAAGCAGAAAAGGCTAAGAAAAGGTGGCACAGAATACACAGAACTATACAAAAAAGATCTTAATGACCCAGATAACCATGATGGTGCTGTCACTCACCTAAAACTGGACATCCTGGAGTGTGAAGTCAAGTGGGCCTTAGGAAGCATTACTATAAACAAAAATAGTGGAGGTGACAGAATTCCAGCTGAGTATTTAAACTCCTAAAAGATGATGCTGTTAAAGTGCTGCACTAAATATGTCAGCAAACTTGGAAAACTCAGCAGTGGCCACAGGAAAAGGTCAGATTTCATTCCAATCCAAAAAAAGGGCAATGCCAAAAAATGTTCAAACTACTGTAAAATTGCACTCATTTTACATGCTAGCAAGGTTATGCTCAAAATCCTTCATGCTGGGCTTCAGTAGTAGAGGAACTGAGAACTTCCAGATGCACAAGCTGGGTTTCAGAGAGGTAGAGGAACAAGAGATCAAATTGCCAACATTCTTTAGATCATGGAGAAAGCAAAGGAGTTTCAGAAAAACATCTACTTCTGCTTCACTGACTACATTAAATCTCTGACTCTGGATCACAACAAGCTGTGGAAAATTCTTAAAGAGATGGGAATAATAGACCACCTGAGAAAGCTGTATGTGGGTCAAGAAGCAACAGTTAGAACTAGACATAGAACAATGGACTGGTTCAAAATTGGGAAAGGAGTATGACAAGGGCATATACTATCATCCTGCTTACTTAACTTCTATGCAGAGTACATCATGCAAAATGCTAGGATGGATGAATCACAAGCTGGAATCAAGATTGAGGGGGAAAATATCAACTCAGATATGCAGATGATTTCACTTTAATGGCAGAAAGTGAAGAGGAACTAAAGAGCCTCTTGATGAGGGTGAAAGAGGGGAGTGGAAAAAGCCGGCTTATAACTCAACATTCAAAAAACTAAGATCATGGCATCCAGTCTCATCACTTCATGGTAAATAGAAGGGGCAAATGGAAGCAGTGACTGATGTTATATTCTTGGGCTCCAAAATCACTGTGGATCGTGACTGCAGCCATGAAGTTTAAAGACTCTTGCTCCTTGGAAGAAAAGCTATGACAAACCTAGACAGCAGAGATATCACTTTGTACAGTCAAAGCTGTGGATTTTCCAGTAGTCATGTACAGATGTGAGAGCTGGACCATAAAGAAGGCTGAGGACCAAAGAATTGATGCTTTTGAATTGTGGTGCTAGGAAAGACTCTTGAGAGTTCCTTGGACTGCAAAAACATCAAACCAGTCAATCCTAAAGGAAGACAACCCTGAATATTTATTGGAAGGACTGTTGCTGAAACTGAAGCTCCAATACTTTGGCCACCTGATGTGAAGAGCTGAGTCACTGGAAAAGACTCTGATGCTGGGAAATACTGAAGACAAAAGGAGAGGGAGGTGGCAGAGGATGAGATGGCTAGCATTGCTGACTCAATAGACATGAATTTGCGCAAATGCTGGGAGACAGTGGAGGACAGAGGACTGTGCTGTGTTACAGTCCATTGGTTCCCAGGAGCTGGACACAACTGAGCAGCTTAACAACAACAGCAACATTATAAATCAACTATACTTCAATACCGAAATAGAAGATTTGGCCCTTCAAAAGTCGGTAAGATTTTGACAGGAGAAAATATAAATCAAGGAAATTGCAGCTAGGTAATAACATAGACATGCATGAAAACTGAGAGAGAAAGCTCTGAAAATCAGTTGGTCATTCCTACTATCCTAAGAAAGAGCTATGTAACCAAACAATTGCCTGACTGAAAAGAATTGTATTCTCGATTCAATTCTTTAGCATTCTTGCAAATGCATCGAGTTTAAATGGCAACCTCTGATAACAGAATCTGCTACCTCTTGAGAGTTCCTGCCCCAACTTTGTTCACTTCTATTTTCTCTTTATTGAGCTAAAATCATTTTTCTTATGGCTTGAATCTGTTTGCTCGAGTTCTATGTCTTACAGCCACACAGAACAAAAGCCCTTTTTCAACGTCTTTTTTTTTTTCTTTCTCCCAATTGTGGTCCTTATGGCCAAAATATCTCCAATTTTTAAAACCACTCATTCTATAATATGGCGATTCATCATCCCCCATCCTGGTCACTGAATTCTGACTGAACTCAGTGTTTCTGATACCCCCTTTAGGGGAAACACTTCCATAGGACACAATTCTGAAGACATTACGTGCAGAGGAGCAGTTGACTACCTCTCTTACTCTTCATAGCATCCTCATCTAACTGTTGCAGATTTAGGCCCCCTTCATTTAGACTTAATGTAGTAGGCAATGCAAGGCTTTGACGGCTTTTGAGCACAGGCTGTCAGCGGCTACAGTTGCATTAGCGAAAGACAGACTGGAGGCCAGAAAGAGGGAGATAATTAGGAAATAAGGTAATGGTCCGGGCTTTGTTGGTGGCTCAGCAATAAAGAATCCACCTGCAATACAGGAGCCATAGGAGGTGTGGGTTTGATCCCTAGGCTGAGAAGATCGCCTGGAAGAGGGCACGGCAACCCATTCCAGTCTTCTTGCTTGGAGAATCCCAAGGACAGAGGAGCCTGGCAGGCTACAGTCAACAGAGTCGCAAAGAGTCAGGCAGAACTGAAGCGACAGCACACACGCCTGCATGCACGCAAAGTAATGCTCCAGGAAAAGGGCAACGAGAGGCTGTTTTAGAGTGGTCATAGTGCAGACGGTGTGTGATGGGAAGGGCATAGAGATGTAGATACCTCATTAGATGACATCTCATTAGGTGGGAGAGGGAGAAGCCACAGAATTTCCAAGGCTTTTAACTTGGACTGGGAAAGCAGTGTTTTCATTCATCACATATAACAAGAAAGTCTTAAGGCACAATCAACTGCAAGGGAAAATGTTGCATTTGGTTTTGGACACATAGAGTTTGAGGTGGCACCAGAGGTAAGAATGAAGGAAAACTGGGGAGCTTTCTTCCCTTAACAGTTGAAACTGTAGGAGTGGGTAAGACCCTCAAAGTAGTGTCTTTAAAGAGAGGAGAGAACCTTGAGAAACATCTACTTTCAGGGGTTTACAGGAATCAGAAGAAGCAGAGGAGAATGAAGAGAACTCGTATAATCCAGGGTAGGGATATAAAGAGAGGGATCAAGTTTTTGTTTGTTTTTAAATTTTTATTGGAGTATAGTTGATTTATAATGTTGTGTCAGTTTCTACTTTATAGCAAAGTGAATCAGTTATACATATATTTATATATAAATATTTTCTCTCTTTTAGATTTTTTTCCCCATATAGGCCATTATAGAATATTGAGTAGAGTTCCCTGTGCTATACAGTAGGTCCTTATTAGTTATCTATTTTATATATCATAGTGTGCATATGTCTATCCCAATCTCCCAACTTATCCCTCCCCTTTCTCTTAGTCCCTAGTAACCATAAATTTGTTTTTGACAGATAGGAAAAGGAGTACGTCAAGGTTGTATATTGTCACCCTGCTTATTTAAGTTATATGCAGAGTACATCATGAGAAATGCTGGGCTGGATGATTGCAAGTTGGAATCAAGATTGCTGGGAGAAATATCAATAACCTCAGATATGCAGATGACACCACCCTTATGGCAGAAAGTGAAGAGGAATTAAAAAGCCTCTTGATGAAAGTGAAAGAGGAGAGTGAAAAAGTTGGCTTAAAGCTCAACATTCAGAAAATNTGATAAGTATGATCCCATTGCCATTTACTTTGTTGTTTTGGGTTTGAGTTTATACACCCATTCTGTGTTTCCTGCCTAGAGAAGATCCTTAGCATTTGTTGGAGAGCTGGTTTGGTGGTGCTGAATTCTCTCAGCTTTTTCTTGTCTGTAAAGCATTTGATTTCTCCTTCACATTTGAATGAGATCCTTGCTGGATACCGTAATCTGTGCTATAGGTTTCTCACTTTCATCACCTTAAGTATGTCCTGCCATTCCCTTCTGGCCTGAAGAGTTTCTTTTGAAAGATCAGTTGTTATCCTTAATGGAAATCCCCTAGTGTGTTTATTTGTTGTTTTTCCCTTGCTGCTTTTAATATTTGTTCTTTGTGTTTGATCTTTGTTTGTGTGATTAATATGTGTCTTGGGGTGTTTTGCCTTGAGTTTATCCTGTTTGGGACTCTCTGGGTTCTTGGACCTGGATGAGTATTTCCTTCCCCATTTTAGGGAAGTTTTTAGCTATTTTCTCCTCAAATGTTTTCTCATGGTCTTTCTTTTTGTCTTCTTCTTGTGGGATGCCTATGATTCTAACATTGGTGCGTTTAACATTGTCCCAGAGATCTCTGAGGTTGTCCTGATTTCTCTTCATTCTTTTTTCTTTGTGTCTCTCTGTTTCATTTATTGCTGCCATTCTATCTTCTACCTCACTTATCCTGTCTTCTGTCTCCGTTATTCTATTGNAACATTGGTGCGTTTAACATTGTCCCAGAGATCTCTGAGGTTGTCCTGATTTCTCTTCATTCTTTTTTCTTTGTGTCTCTCTGTTTCATTTATTGCTGCCATTCTATCTTCTACCTCACTTATCCTGTCTTCTGTCTCCGTTATTCTATTGCTGGTTCCCTACAGAGTGTTTTTTTTTTTAATCTCATTTATTGCATTTTTCATCATATATTGGCTCCTTTTTTTTCATTTCTTCTATGTCCTTGTTAAACATTTCTTGCATCTTCTAAATCCTTGTCTCCAGGCTATTTATCTGTAACTGCATTTTGTTTTCAAGCTTTTGTTCATTTTCACTATCATTACTCAGAATTCTTTATCAGGGAGATTCCCTATCTNCCCCAAGAATTTTTATTAATTTTTAATAAAATTGATATATTTGAGGAATATGACAAATGTACAAATTCATTTGTGTACAAATGAGTCATTTGAAAAGACCCTGATGCTGGGAAAGATTGAAGATGGGAGGAGAAGGGGACGACAGAGGATGAGATGGTTGGATGGTATCACTGACTCAATGGACATGAGTTTGAGTCAACTCCAGGAGTTGGTGATGGACAGGGAGGCCTGACGTGCAGCAGTACACACGATCTTAAAGAGTTGGACATGACTAAGCGACTGAACTGACTGATACGCATTCAGAATTATTATATTTTTCAGATTAATTGTTCCTTTTATTCTTTAATATACTTTTACTTCCAACAAAATGTTTTGCCTTAAAGTTTAATTTAACATACATAGCTATGCCAGCCTCCCTACTATTAAAAAAGGTTGATTTTGAGATCTTATTCTTTATAGGCTTTTATAGCTGTAGATTTCTTTCTAAGCACTGATTATAAGCATCATCCCATAAGTTTTGATATATTGTGGTTCTGTTTTCATTCATCTTTGCATATGTCCTAATTTTCCTTCTGATTTCTTCTTTATCCATTGGTTATTTAGGAGTGCCTTTTAATATCCATATGTTTGCAAATTTCCTGAATTTCTTCTATTATTGATTTCTAATTTCATCCCATTGTGTTTGGAGAACATGCTTTATATTATTTTAGCCCTGTTAAATTGATTATTTTATGGCTTCAAATGCCTTTTATTCAAAACATCTTCAGTGTCCATTATTCAAGTTATTAAGTTTTCAGTACAAAGTTCTTAATTTTCTTAGGTAATTCCTAGACACTTTATATTTTTCATTGAGAGGTTCTTATTTTTTTATGTATTTCTTTATTATTGGTTTGAGAATTGCTATAATTTTTTTATGCTAACCATGTAGCTAGAAAACTTGCTTAGCTGTCATCTGAGTTTATAAACCTGCTGCCATTAAAAATGGATGACCCTTAGAGGCTGTTGACCTTTTAAAAAGTCAAAGGTAGTTTTGGGAAGAGGGAATTTTGAAGTCTCATTGGCCATCTATGGGTCTGGAAAGGCCTCTCCAGCAAGAGTCACAGGGCTGATTGTATAGTACTGAGCTATATTTGGGGGAAACTCCCTAGTTTTTACAATATTTCCATGGAAATCAAAGTAACACTGGGCCAAATATTTGGATTAAAAACAGACAAATGAAAGAGCATGCAAGAAGATCCTTTTTCTATACTGTCTGATATTTATTAGTACTTGGATCAGAGAAACCCCAAGTGCACCATAATGGAGAGGTTCTGGAATTCCAGGCTGTCCTGGAAAAAGACTGCAAAGCTCCAGTTTGTCACACTGAAGCAGGTCTGCCCAGGGAATAAACCTACAGCTGAATCAGCAAAGACTATAAGAGAAGAACTCTATTCTAATTGGGCCTTGTCGGTGAGAGATACTGATATAGGGAATAGAAGGAAGAGTTGGTGATGTCATCCTCATCAGGAAAACTGTACAGTTCCATGATTTGGGTGATGTCAAACGCATCAGAGTACAAAGCAGGAACTGAGGCCACTAGCCTCTCCAATTGAGGATCTTGCATTTGGACNCTGATATAGGGAATAGAAGGAAGAGTTGGTGATGTCATCCTCATCAGGAAAACTGTACAGTTCCATGATTTGGGTGATGTCAAACGCATCAGAGTACAAAGCAGGAACTGAGGCCACTAGCCTCTCCAATTGAGGATCTTGCATTTGGACATCACTTGTAGGAATCTCCATGATCACAGAGTCCCCTGCCCAGGGGAAAGGGTCTAAGGGCTGAGGTAAGAGGGAGTTATAGGGATCTGAAACTTCAAGGAGAGAAGAATGAGGGCTGATTGATGCTATGGGCACATCCTTGGCTGGAAGGATTCGGCTTGGTGGCTTTAGTGATTGCTGCTCTTGCTGCTGCTGCTGCTTCTTCATTTTGAACCGCCGGTTCCTGAACCAGATCTGGAGTAGGGGAAGAGGAAATTATGGTCTGTTACTGGAGAAGGGGTTTGAGGATACTCCTGAGTCAAAAAATTCATATTGTAACTCTCATGTTCTCTCCAAGTCACTATGATACTGAGTTCTGAGAAAGCAGAGGTAGGTAAGAATGGAATCAATAGTAACCGTGAGGGATCTGGGCTGGGCCCCGAAGGAAAAAGAAACAAAGGATGTATTTTTCAGAGGTTGTGCTGGGAGCTCAGAGCAAAGGTCCTGAACTCTAGAGAAGCAAAGGAGGGGTGCAGAATTCGAACTGAAGGATTTTCAAAGACTATTAGAATGCCTCTACAGTGAGATATTCAGAAGAAGTGGCAAGAATACATAGAAAAACTGTACAAAAAAGATCTTCACGACCCAGATAATCACTATGGTGTGATCACTCACCTAAGCCAGGCATCCTGGAATGTGAAGTCAAGTGGGCCTTAGAAATCATCACTACGAACAAAGCTAGTAGAGGTGATGGAATTCCAGTTGAGCTATTTCAAATGCTAAAATGTGATGCTGTGAAAGTGCTGCACTCAATATGCCAGCAAATTTGGAAAACTCACCAGTGGCCACAGAACTGGAAAAGGTCAGTTTTCATTCCAATTCCAAAGAAAGGCAATGCCAAAGAATGCTCAAACTTCCACANAGAGAGAGAGAGAGAGAGAGAGAGATCAAACCAGTCAATATTAAGGGAGATGAACCCTGAATACTCACTGGAAGGACTAATGCTGAAACTCCAGTATTTTGGTCATCTGATGCAAATAGCAAGTTCATTGGAAAAGTCCCTGAAGCTGCAAAAGATTGAGGGCAGAAGAAGAGGGCATCAGAGAATGAGATGGCTGGATGGCATCACCAAAGTAATGGACATGAACTTGGGCAAACTGGGAAGTGGTGAGCGACAGGGAGGCCTGGAGTGCTGCAGTCCATGGGGTTGCAGAGTGGGACACGACTGGGCCACTGAACAACAACAACAACCAAATGTATATATTTCTTTTATATAAATGACACGATATTATTATCCTAAAACGTTAACAAAGACTAACTCAGAATAATTTTTCTTCTTTTTGTCTGTATTTTTTTACAGTTAGTTCTTTAAAAGTTGTAACATTTCCCAAAACAAAACAAATAACACCCACTACCCCCAAACCCCAGCTTTTTTAAATGGAAGAATGCAGGGAACTAAATTCATTCCCTAATCCAGGTTCATAATGATCAATAGTCAGTATTTTTTACTTTCAGCCTAAAAATAGTAGTATTAATAAAGTTATTCTGGGGGTTTTATTTGTGAAAACTTTCAAGTCCAATTAGCTTGATCTTTACCCATTACCTAAGTGTAAGGTAAAAATAACTAACAATTTTAGTATGGTAATCAGGTGAAATTATACCGTGTGTTTATTTTAGAAATGAGTCTCGTCATCTTCCAAGGCAGTTATCACAAATCCTGGTTTTTGTGCTAACATCACCCTGTGTTCCCTGGGTTTCTGAGCCCCTCCCTTTTCCCCTTTGCAATGCCTCCTGACTGGTGCACCCAGGGACACTGGATCGCTCCACTAATAAGCAGCATCCTTCTCACAGTCATGTTCTGCTTGGTTGTCTGCGGATGTCCAGTGACTCACCCTGCAATTCTACATGTTAACATGTATCTTAGCAAGACCTTAAATACTGACTTTCTAGCAGCTGCATTTCAGCTTGCACTCTCAGTGTTTCCTTTTTGTTTGTTAGATATAAAACC
>SJYV01052057.1:0-34057 GCA_006410875.1 Neotragus pygmaeus | reverse complement strand
GAGAGTAGGCTTTGTGATGGTGAAGGCAAAGATCTGATTTTGTGGCCCCAAGCTAAGGAATTGGAGAAGGCAATGGCACCCCACTCCAGTACTCTTGCCTGGAAAATCCCATGGATGGAGGAACCTGGTAGGCTGCAGTCCATGAGGTTGCGAACAGTCGGACACAACTAAGCGACTTCACTTTCACTTTTCACTTTCATGCATTGGAGAAGGAAATGGGAACCCACTCCAGCGTTCTTGCCTGGAGAATCCCAGGGACGGGGGAACCTGGTGGGCTGCTGTCTATGGGGTCGCACAGAGTCGGACACGACTGAAGCGACTTAGCAGCAAGCTAAGGAATGCCAGCCCCTTCCAGAACCTGGAAGAGGCAAGGAATGGATTTTTCCCTTGAGCCTCAAGAAGGAACCAGTCCTGCCAACACCTTGGCTTAGCTAAGTGAGACTGATTTCAGACATCTGGCCTCCAGAACTGTAGGAGAATACATTTGCATTGTTTTAAGCCACTAAGTTGGGAGAAGGCAATGGCACCCCACTCCAGTACTCTTGCCTGGAGAATCCCATGGACGGAGGAGCCTGGTAGGCTATAGTCCATGGGGTCGCTAAGAGTCGGACACAACTGAGCAACTTCACTTTCACTTTTCACTTTCATGCATTGGAGAAGGAAATGGCAACCCACTCCAGTGTTCTTGCCTGGAGAATCCCAGGGACGGGGGAGCCTAGTGGGCTGCTGTCTATGGGGTCACACAGAGTCGGACACGACTGAAGTGACTTAGCAGCAGCAAGCTGCTAAGCTACTGGTAATTTGTCACAGCAGCTGTAGGAAATGAATACTCCATATTAGGGAGAAGGACTTCTCATTGGTGCTGTGAGGAACTTTGTAGACACCTCTCCTCAGTGAAAAAAATCATACCTAATGAAAATTATACAAACAACAATCATCTAAAGCCTCTGAAAATTGTCCTAAGGTTATACAGAAAATGGAGAAATAGTTATTTAAGAAAATCTACTAAATCTCATGAAGAATATCAAGCCTTTGGCCTCAAGTTACAACTTCCTACCTGTCCCCCAGCTCAGTGCAATGGAGGATCTATTCTGGGTGGGTGTGGCCAAGAAGGACGTTGTTTTTCTTTCTTCAGACTGGTCTAATCAGGAAAAATCAGGCAAGAGTATTTTAAAAAGGCATACCAATTGGAAAGAAAGAAGTAAAACTATCTCTGTTTGCAAATAACATGATCCTGTATACAGAAAATACTAAGGAATCTACTAAAAACCTGTTAGAACTACTAAATGAGTTCAGTGAAGTGGCAGAGTACATGGTCAATATATGTAAACCAATTATATTTCTATCCAATAGTACTTAACAATTGTAATTCTATCCATCAGCAATATATAATCCAAAATCAAGATTAAGAAAACAGTTCTAGTTACAGTGGTATCAAAAAGAATAAAATATTTATGAATAAATTTAGCAAAAGAAATGCAAAACGTGTACTCAGAAAACTAAAAAAAAAAAAAGAAAACTAAACATTGTTGAAAGAAAGATCTAAATAAATGAAAGAGGAAGACATTTTATGCTCATGGATAGGAAGATTCAATATTGTTAAGATGACAGTACTCCCCAAATTCATCTACAGATTCAATGCAATCTTATGAAAATCCCATCTACCTTTCTTTTTGCAGAGATTGGGAAGTTGACCTTAAAATTTACATTAAATACAGTCTGTATTCGTATTCATACAAAGAACTATATACATAGAACTGTATTCATATAAAGAACTCTTGCAACTCAACAATGAGAAGACACATAATGAGAACTCTTGCAACTCAACAAATGAGAAGACAAATAATCCATTTTTCAATGGGCAATGTATTTGAACAGACATTTCTCTTTTAAACCTCTTTTTTATTGGTTTTTGGCTGTGCTGTGTGTCATGAGGAATCTTAGTTCCCTGACCAGTGATCAAATCCATGCTCTCTGCACTGGATGTGCAGAGCCTTAATCACTGGACCATCAGGGAAGTCCCTGACCAGACATTTATCCAAAGACAATATACAAATAGCCATGGAGCATATGAAAAGATGCTCAACATCATTAGTCATCAGAGAAATAAAAATCAAATCCATGATGAGATATCATTTCACACACTAGGATGGCTTTAATAAAAAGAGACAACAATAAGTGTTGGAAAGTATGTGGACAAATTGTAAGCCGCATGCATTTTTTGCGAAAATGTAAAATGGCGCTGCTACTTTGGAAAAAGGCAATTTCTGAAAGTGTTAAATACAGAGTTACCTTATGACTCATCAATTCCATTCCTAGATATATACCCAAGAGATATAAAAACAAATATCCACACAAAAGTTGTACATACGTATCTATAGAAACATTGTTCATAATAACCAAAAAATGGAAACAATCCAAACATCCATCAGCTGATGAATGAATAAACAAAACGTAGTGCATCCATTCAATGGAATATTATTGAGCAATACAAAGAAATTAAGGACTGATACATGCTACAATATAGATGAACCTTGAAAACATTATGCTAAGTGAAAAAAGCCAGCCACAAAGACCACAAATTATAAGCTTCTTTTATATGAAATAACCAGGATATGACAATCTGTAGAAATAGAAGATAGGTTAGTGGTTGATCCAAGCTGGGGGACAAGGGAGGGGAATGAGAAGTAACCTCTGATGGGTATAGGGCTTATTTTGGGGGTGACTGAATGTTTTTTTAATTTGAAGTGTATTTCAGTTTTCTGTTCATTTACTCATACTGCAAACATTTATGGGATACCAGGAAGTGCTCAGTACTGAGAAGTTAAACAAAAAATACTTTCTGCACTGACTACTGAGCCTGATATATACTATGTGCTCAAAAATAAGTTTTGAATGGATTAATAGATGCATAGAATAGGTCTGGTAAGTAGAAGTGTTCTGTTTGCATTTATTTTTATAAAACTTGATTAAAGTATCAGAAATGGAATTTTACCAAGAATAGGTAACATTTATATCCTAATTTCCTTTCTTTTACAAGTTAGGTATTATAAACTAGTAGGCTGACTGCAAAAACAAAGAGCAATAACAAAATTATTGGCCGATGTAGTAAGCTAGGTACAACGAAAATGTTCTGGGGCTTATTGTCAGGAAAACAATGGGTTCAAATAATTGTCTCTGGCACTTACTACCAACGTGACCTAACACAAATTATTTAAGTCTTAGTTACTTCATCAATTAAAGGGGAATAATAATAATAATAATATAGTCCCTACTTGGTAAGGTTATTATTATTATAGGCATATTTCAGAGATACTCTGAGTTTGGTTCCAGACCACCACAATAAAGGGAATATCACAATAGAGTGACTCATAAGGTGTTTGGTTTCCGAGGGCATATAAAAGTTCCATTTACTCTGAACTGTAATCTAGTAAGTGTTCAATAAGCTTGAAAAAAGTATACACACCTTAATTTAAAAAAAATTTTATTGTTAAAAAAATGCTAACTATCATCTGAGCCTTCAGCAAATTATAATCTTTTCAATGGTGGAGGATCTTGCCGGGATTTTAATGGCTGCTGACTTATCAGAATGGTGGTTACAGAAGGCTGCTGTGACTNTACTCTGAACTGTAATCTAGTAAGTGTTCAATAAGCTTGAAAAAAGTATACACACCTTAATTTAAAAAATATTTTATTGTTAAAAAATGCTAACTATCATCTGAGTCTTCAGCAAATTATAATCTTTTCAATGGTGGAGGATCTTGCCGGGATTTTAATGGCTGCTGACTTACAGAATGGTGGTTACAGAAGGCTGCTGTGACCGGCAATTTCCTCATGTAAGACAGCAATGAAGTTTGCTGCAACAATTGACTCTTCATTTCCAGAACCATTNAGGATCTTGCCGGGATTTTAATGGCTGCTGACTTATCAGAATGGTGGTTACAGAAGGCTGCTGTGACTGGCAATTTCCTCATGTAAGACAGCAATGAAGTTTGCTGCAACAATTGACTCTTCATTTCCAGAACCATTTCTCTGCACTAGGCAATGCTGTTTGATAGCATTTTGTTCATAGTAAGACTTCTTTCAAAACTAAAATCAATCCTGTCAAATAGCCTTAGCAACTAGGTTTACTTAATATTCTAAATCCTTTGTTGCCATTTCAACAATCTTCACACCATCTTCACCAGGAATAGATTCTATGGCAAAAAATACTTTCTTTGCTCATCAATTCAGAAGCAACTCCTCATCTGCTCAAGTTTTATCATAAAATTGCAGCAATTCAGTCACATCTTCAGGCCCCACTTCTAATTCTAGTTATCTTCTTGTTTCCATCACACTTGTAGTTACTTCCTCTACTGAAATCTTGAAACCAGCAGTCATTCATGAAGTTTAGAAACAACTTCTTCGAAACTCTGATTAATATTGGCATTTTTACTTCTTTCCATGAATCACAAATGTTCTTAATGGCATCTAGAATCTTGAATGCTTTCCAGAAGGTTTTCAATTTACTTTGTCCAGATCCATCAGAGGACTCACTATCTATGGCAGCCATAGATTTATGAAATGCATTTTGTAAATCATAAGACTTGAAAGTAAAAATTGCTCCTTAATCCATGGGCAGCAAAATGGGTATTATGTTAGAAGGCAGGAAAATGACATGAATCCCATCACACATCTTTGCCAGATCTCCTGGGTGATCACATATGCTGTCAGTGAGTGGTAATATTTTGAAAGGAATCTTTTTTTCCAGGTGGTAGGTCTCAACGGTGAGCTTAAAATATTCAGTATGTTGTGAACAGATGTGCCATAATCCAAGCTTTGTTGTTCCACTGATAGAGCACCAGAAAAGTAGAGGTCTCATAATTCTGAAGGGCCCTCAGATTTTCAAAAGAGTGAACATTACCGAAGTTCAATTCCTGGGTCAGGAAGATTCCCTGGAGAAGGGAATGGCTACCCACTCCAGTATTCTTGCCTGGAGAATNACACATGACCACTGGAAAAACCATTGCCTTGACTAGATGAACCTTAGTTGGCAAAGTAATGTCTCTGCTTTCTAATATGGTGTCTAGGTTGGTCATAACTTGTCTTCCAAGGAGTAAGCAACTAGAAATATAGGACGCCCTGTTAAAAGGGAAGTTCAGATTCAACAGTGAATAATTCCTGTGTTATGTCCCGTATAATATCTGAGATATATTAAGTATAATGTTGTTTATCTAGAATTCAGATTTGGTTGGATGTTCTGCATTTCATCCAGCTGTCCTCCAGTGGGAGTGTCTCTGAGACGAGGCATCAGTGAAGGACAACAACCTTCACCAACCCGCTTAGACAGGAGGGGAGAATGCCGGCCGGGGGAGGGTGCAGGACTGTCTCCTGACCTGCAGGGCTGGACGAGAGGCCGAGGCTGTCCTCGAGGAGGCACGTTGTCCCTCCCTGTCCCTGTCGCCTACATTCTCTGAGTGCAGATTCACCTCCACTTCCTGTCTACCCCACACCTCCTCCACCTCTGGCATCACCTGCCATCCGTGTCCAGGGACACGCTCTGGGGTCCCTCCCCCACATCTCACTCAACCACATGCCTGCCAGAACCCGCATCTCACTTCCTCCACCAGTGACATGGCCTGGAGTTCCTCCAAGTCGGTCCACTTGGAGTAGCTTCCTTCTTTTGAACACTCGGGAGACAAGTGTTGGGAAGGAGATGGTGGGCGAGCCTAGAACTTCTTCAAACCCTAATCAAGGAAAGTTCTCGTATTTTCCTCCTAGCCCATGACTATCGCCTTGACTCTAGGGTGCACAGCCCACTCTGAAGCCCGCCGCCTGACAGCCGAGCTGCGGGTCACCCAGGGCATTGCCTGGGCACTGACATCCTGCATCTCTGTTAGGCTTCAGTGGCATCTCAGAGACCCATCCTGACTCAATAGTCGTCCAAGCTTGCGATGTCCTGGCTGACTATCTATAAGAGCAGATGTAACAAGTCTACTCGCCTTGCCCCGGGTCTAAAGCAGGGTTCTCAAGACTAGCAATCTTCAGGACCGGGTACTTCATGGTGGGAGCTGTCCCTTACACTGTGGGATGTTCGACAGCGTCCCTGGGCTTCACCCACCAGATTCCATACTGCCTCCCCTTCCAGCATGACAACAGAAACGTCTCCAGACCAAACGCAAATCTCCCTAGTTGAGAACCACTGCTCTCAAAGCCTCCAAACTCACCTCGTTCCACAGATCTATGACAGAGTGAAGAACGCGGTCACTGTGGACACTCCATGGCTTTGCTGGGAAACAGTGGCTGTAACACCAGGAGTAAAACTCTTTTTTATAAAAAGGATGCTATCGGTTGAGGCTATCTTCCAAATTAAGACGTTCCCATCCTCAAAGTTCATTCTCCTAATTAATGTGTTTGCTGCTAGGAATTAACTGATCCTTTGTTTCTCTCCCAGAAAAAATGGTTTCAGCAAACCTCATTTCCTGCCAGGACCCCTACTTCAGGTGTTTTGAAGCCAGAATGAGTCTAAAGCACTGATGGGAACCGAAGGAAGCAGATGTTCCTGAGGGCCTGCTATCAGCTCAGTCCCTCCTCCCCAAAACCATGTGGTTGGCATTATTTGTAAGGACACTGATGCTCCCTGGGCTGATGAGACATACTCAGGGCCACTTACCTCATCACTTAGCCTCCTGGGAACCCCTCCCGGATTCCAGAGCTCACTCCCCGCCCCCCCACCAAGTCTGCCCTCCTTCATTCTGCAGTTAGAGATAATAAAATGCAGATGCCCAGGAGGAGAGGAAACCATTGACTTCCTTTCACTTTTTACATCTGTTCTTGTAGACAGTCAGCCAGGACATCAGGAGCTTGGATGACTATTCAGTCAGGACGGATCTCTGAGACTCCACAGACGCCTAACAGAGATGTGGGATGTCGGTGCCCAGGCGTGAATAAGTAAATAGTGAAAATAAATATTAATAGGTGTCCCTTTCCTGCTGGGAGGGTTTCATGGGGTCAGGCTAGAGCACAGGGCAAGGGCCAGTGGACCCCCGAGGGGAGCCAGAGCCAGAGGACGCGGGGGTGTGCAGTGTGCGTGTGCCTCGCGGTGCTGCCGGCGGGTCGGGCCTTGGCTGGCTGTCAGGCAGGCCCTGTCTTGCGGGAGCCGGGGCGAGCCGGGAGCAGCGTCCCACAGACCTTCCTGTGCAGCTCCAGTGCCTTTCCTGGCCCCGCGCAGCCAGGGAGCAACACCTGAATGAAGTCAGTGCGTTGTCAGGCAGGTCGAATAGGGAAAAGGAGCCCAAAATGGCGGAGGCTAAAAGACAAGGAAGGGAAAAGCCCGCGAAAATAGAACAAAGGAAGCTCCGAGGACCGGAGTGAGGACCTCAGGTAAAACAGACCACACTCCTGGCTGGCCCGTTTACACAAGACAGGCCCCGGGAGAGAAAAACATAAAATGAGGAGCCAGAGCCCGCGCGCGCTCCCACGCTCCGGGGCGCTCTTCTCTTCGCGTCTTTGGATCCACGTGCCCTCACGCCTCGAAGACGGATTTTCCTGCTGTCTTCTAAATAAAACCGAGCTGTAACACTGATTTGTCTAAGAGCTATAACGCGGCCCGTTTGAGACCTGAGAGCTATAACACGGTCTGTCCAAGACCCGAGAGCTGTGACGGGCCGAGCGGGCTTTCACGTCCAGATCTTTGTTGGGACGAGACAAAAACCGAGGAGGATACACTCGCCTGACAGCAACACGGTTGGAACCGAAGCACTTTCCCGTCCAGCGGTTCTCAAGCCCTGCTGTCCATCAGCTTCACCTGGGAGCTGGGACAGTTCCCAAGTCCCGGGCCACTCCCGCCATCAGGACCCCAAGATGTTCAAGCTCTCCAGTGACGCCTGTGTGCAGCCAGCTCCCCCTCTCTGGGATGGAGCACAGCGCCCCACATTCTAATGCACATTCAGGCGATGGTGATCCTGGGATCCGGAGAAACTGAGTCGGAGGCTGGGGTGGGCCTGAGATCCTGCATTTGGGGCCAGTTCCAGGGCGTGGAGCCAAGTGTGGTCCATCCCTCGGTGGTCNTGATATTTCTTCCAGCAATCTTGATTTCAGCTTGTGCTTCTTCCAGCCCAGCATTTCTCATGATGTACTCTGCATAAAGGTTAAATAAGCGGGGTGACAATATATAGCTTTGACGTACTCCTTTTCCTATTTGGAACCAGTCTGTTGTTCCATGTCCAGTTCTAACTGGAACTGGGCAATTTTTTTTAGTAAATGATAAATCCAAAATGAAGAGACTTGGTGGTGGTGTTCTAGATGGTGCGTGGTGGCAGACCTATCTCAGCCTAGCAGAAACATGCCGGTTATTCCCAGAGAGTCTATGCCAATTACAGGTCAGTATTTGTAAATGGGTCACAAAACCATCCTAGCCTCTACCTCCCTCTTAGTTTCCTCTGATTTCACAGCCCTTTCCCGATGCTCTGAATTCTATCTTCCCTAGTTCATCTTGTTTTATAGCATCTANGAGAGTCTATGCCAATTACAGGTCAGTATTTGTAAATGGGTCACAAAACCATCCTAGCCTCTACCTCCCTCTTAGTTTCCTCTGATTTCACAGCCCTTTCCCGATGCTCTGAATTCTATCTTCCCTAGTTCATCTTGTTTTATAGCATCTAAATACTTTGGCCACCAGATGCGAAGAGCTGACTCATTTGAAAAGACCCTGATGCTGGGAAAGATTGAGGACAGGAGGAGAAGGGGACAACAGAGGATGAGATGATTGGATGGCATCACTGATTCAATGGACATTAGTTTGGGTAAACTCCGGGAGTTGGTGATGGACAGGGAGGCCTGGCCTGCTGCGGTTCTTGGGGTCACAAAGAGTCAGACATGACTGAGTGACTGAAGGGAACTGAACTGAATCTCCCTTTTAAATGGTCTTTTGCTTTTCTGTTAACAGACCGCCAGAACTCAACTTGGCCCAGGATCTTTCTTTCTTTTTTTTTTAACTTGAGATTTTCTCAGAGCTCTTTAGAGGGGCCTCCCAGGTAGCTCAAGTGGGAAAGAATCAACCTGCAATGCAGGAGACTCTGGTTCAATCCCTGGGTTAGGAAGACTCCCTGGAGGAGGAAGTGGCAGCCTACTCCAGTATTCCTGCCTGGAAAGTCCCACAGACAGGAGAGCCTGGTGGGCTACAGTCTAAGGGGTCGCAAAAAGTCAGGCACAACTTAGCGACTGAGCACAGCACCTTATGGGGCAGCTGGGTCGGGACTGATAGTGTCTGCTACCCACTGTGTCAACCCAGAGTCCTGGTTTTTCAATACTCTCTGGCTTTAACTATTACGGGAGGAAAAAGTAGACTGGAAATATGCAGCGAAGAAGTGTCAACCATACATCAGAGAGAGAGAGAAATCACTACTAACTGAACAGATGGCCAAAGCAAAATTCCAATTGTAGTGAGTTGAAAAAATTTTCAAATATGATGTCCCAGTGGCCTTAGAAAACCCCTATAAAGTAGGTGGGATCTACTGGGTCTCGGAAAGTTTACATGCAATCTAGCTTTTCTCTAGAAACTTTGCTTTCAGATTAAGTGTTTACATTTTGGTCTTTAAACTTCATAATTCATTAATATAAAAACTTCATACCATGTATATATCACATGAGAGAGGTGGCTGATGCATGCATATGCATATATGTATGCTGAGTTGTGTCTGACTCTTTGTGGCCCCATGAACTGTACCACACCAGGCTCCTCTGTCCATGGGATTCTCCAGGCAAGAATACTGGAGTGGGTTGCCATGCCATTCTCCAGGGGATCTTCCTGACCCAGGGATCAAACCTAGGTCTCCTGTGTCTTCTCAACTATAGGTGAATTGTTTACCTCTTGAGCCTGTGAGAACCCCCTAAAATGGTAGAACAGGGCTTCGATGGCTTTCTGTTGAATAGATTGGCCATTCCATAATGTGGTGTTCCAAAAAAACAATAATTTCTTGCAGAAGTTTTTACAATCCAACACATCCAATTTTTGGAACAAGTTACTTTATTAGTAAAAAAAACAAAAACAAAAACGTGTATTTAAATCTATGTATGACACAGGGGTTGTGTCTGTCTTGGTAACTTTTATCCCTAGGATGTTGCCTCATTTCCAGCACTAACCAGTTGAATAAATATTTCAACCTTTCAGTTTTATCACCCACTAGGTTTCCAGCATTATCTACCCAAAAAAGCATTTATCATAATTTTTAAATGAATTTATTTCATTTAAAGTCTTGAAACTGGGTCGACCGTCTCCAGTTGACCAAAATGGTTCCTTTTGACTAAGAGTGTGAAAACAGTCAATTTCATTGCAACTGACAGAAAAAAAATTTAAAATTGATAAAAGTAGAGCTTTTAGTAAAAATTTGAGGACTTTTTTTTTTTAACCTTTCTTTTCCTTTTTTTTGCCTATTCCGTTACTGTTGTTGAGTCTCTAAGTCATGTCTGAGTCTATAGAACCTAGCTGATTCCAGTAGCCCACCAGGTTCCTCTGTCCATATAATTTCACAGCAACAATACTGGAGTGTGTTGCCATTTCCTTCTCCAGGGGATCTTCTTGACCCAGGCACTGAACCTGAGTCTTCCTCATTGCAGGTAGACTCTTTACCACTGAGCCACCAGGGAAGCCCATTACTATCATCACTAGCAAAGGATTGTTTAGTCATTCAAGATAGTTTTAAAAATATACAGGTATTTTCACTATAAAAGTAACATGTTTATGTTAGAGAAAATTTGGAGAATACTGATAAGCCAAAAGGAATGATCACCTAAAAGTCTACTTCTGTGAGACACTTCTGTTCATGTTTTCATGCATCTTTCCTGTTTTTATGTGTGTGCTTAGTCTCTCAGTTGTGTCCGACTCTTTGTGACCCCATGAACTGCAGCCTGCTAGGCTCCTCTATCCATGGGGATTCTCCAGGCAAGAATACTGGAGTGAGTTGCCATGCCCCCCTCCAGGGGATCTTCCCAACCCAGGGATCGAACCCAGGTCTCCCATATTGCAGGCTGATTCTTTACCATCTGAGCCACCAGGGAAGCCCTTTTTACGCTATACATGTATGTTTATTTCCACAATCCTGGGATCATACTGTGTATCTGTTAAAAATTTTTTTTTTACTTCACAATAGATTGCATTATATTTTGCTCAAGAATAGCCTTTTAATTCATGTCATTTTTGTTATCTTAGAAGTTTCATTAGCACATTTATAAATGCTGTTCTTTCCTATCAGCAGTGATGACAAATATGACCATTTTCTAAAGTGTCAGGTGTTAATAGCATAGCAAGGCAATGAGGTGAGCCAGTTAACTGCCCAGTGGAGAAAATCCAGCAGCCATTTCCCATTTAGTGTGGTGAGTCTGGACTCTGGAATGCCAGTGCTCCCTGCTCTAGCTGACTGTCGAAAATAACTTCCCCCAGTTTTTCTCCTGTTTTACTCAGACCTAGCAGCAGTCTGGCACACACAGTCATGGTAACAGCTTGAGCAGCCAAATTTCCTTAGCTCCACATCAATGAAAGGACAGAATAGCTGGCCTGATGTGCCTGCTCGGGGGAGCCATGTGGAACAGCCAGCATGAGTAGGATATGCTCCTATCTCACCAAGAAAGGCAGTCACCTTAAAAGGAAGTCAGCTTGTGAGTTTATTGCTCTCATGCCCTGGCAAGGCTCGAACAAGTTTTGTAGATTTTATGGGATCTTATCTGCTTGATAACCCAGTTTAATCATACAGAAAATTTATTTTTAAATATTTTACCTTATGTGAATTAGCCTGTAAACAAAGGACTTTTCACAATTATTTTCCTAAGTAAATTCTTTCCACATTACACATTAGGATAACGAGTGCAATGGTTACTGTAACGATATGCAAGCATGCCATGGGAATTACTCTTTGTCCTCTGGTAACGTGTGCTGCATCTACTGATTTATCATTTCATATAACAAATATGTACCCGGCACTGTGCTGAGTGCTGGGGAAATCTTAGAAGGAACTCAGCAGCCTGTCTCAAGGACCTCATGTACTAGAACTGTCCAGTAATGTAGGCATTATCTACATGTGGGTATTTAAATTAAAAATTTTAATTAACCAAAATTAAATCAAATTGAAACCTTGGTTTCTCAACCATACTAACCATACTTCAAGTATGTAATGGCAGCATGTATTAGTGGTTGCCATACTGACAGCACAGATATAGAAATTTCTATTATTGTATAAAGTTCCATTGGACATAATAGTGGAGACACTAAGAGAATATCAAAGCTGTTAATAAATTATGTTTCTGAACCTATCACACTGGATCCATTTTCCAAAACGTTTTGATGACTCTTCACATATTGGTTTTGCAATCACAGAAACAGTTCTCTAAGGAAGCATAAAGAGAGATTTAGGAAGAGGGTGATGATGAGCATTATGTTCATTGTTCAGGCAATTTATAAAATAATTCGTATGGACTACTTTCAGCTAACATTTCAAAGCACAGTATTTACTTAGGGCTTATTCATGACAGTGAATACAATTCATATTTCAAATAATCTTACTGATGATTTTGAATTTCAGGGGTTAATTTCCTATCATATATAATTAAATCATCATTGTTGTAATTGCACAATGTAGCTGAAAATTCGTTTTTTTTTCTAGGAGCAGGAGTGTCCACCCTGCAATTTTCTTGTTCATTTGTATTTGCATATTATCTCCTATCCACCATTTGTTTGCAGGTCTCTTTTTAAGCCATGTGTCTGTTTTGTGAGGGTAAGCTTTGTCATGCTAAATAATGTGATTTATAACTTCAATTAAGTAGGCACAGATCAGGTGCAACATTTTACAATCTGCCTTCATGGAAGAACCAGGGTGAGCACTGCAGTCAACCGTCAACTCCTGCTTTTTCTCCAGCTGTCTCACACTTGACCGTCCTAACATGGATCACATGAGACTATGAGTGTCAACATTTAGCAAATGTTAGGAAAGCGTATTCCCTTTCTTTTTTTTGATAAATAAAAATATAAATACTAGCTCTAACATTTTCTTCCCCCAGCCCTCATCTCATGGGGTATAAAACCCTGTTTTGGAGGCCAATCATTTAGATTGTGGTAGGATATTATCAATCTTGTCCTGTGATTTATGGAGGATATTTTATTGGGATCAGCCTCATCTAAAAGTATGTTTATTTCTAACTTAACTTACCCCCTCAAAAATTTACAGCAGCCAAATAAAAATTTATATGGTAGCAAAATATTTTTAAACACACAGAATAGCATATCTGGGATTCTGTATACTTGGGCTACAAATTTGGTCATTAGCTTCCTAGTGGCCAGTGTGAGTCAGGAAGTATGAACCTCAGTGGGATGATCTCCATACAAATAGACAAATGTAGGCTTAAGAATGTTTAAACCATTTGTCCAAGTTTTTCTAGCTAGCCAGTGATTGACCAGAATGTGAATCCAGTTCTACTTAATCCTAAAGGTATTTCTTTTGAAATAAAGGTAGTTATAAATATTTTCTCCCATTCTCCGGGTTATCTTTTCACTTTGTTTATGGTTTCTTTTGATGTGCAAAGGCTTTTGAGTTTAATCAGGTCCCATTTGTTTATTTTTGTTTTTATTTCCATTACTCTAGGAGACAGATCAAAAACTATATTGCGGTAATTTATGTCAAAGAGTGATCTTGTCTTCCTCTAAGAGTTTCATCATATTAGGTCTTACATCTAGGTTTTTAATACATTTTGAGTTTATTTTTGTGTATGGTATTAAGGAATGCTCTTATTTAATTCTTTTTTAAAATCTAGTTTTTAAGCGGGGCTAATACTCCTTGGGCTTCCCAGGTGGCACAGTGGTAAAGAATCTGTCTGCCAACGCAGGAGATGCACAAGAGACATGGATTCGATTCCTAGGCNATGGTATTAAGGAATGCTCTTATTTAATTCTTTTTTAAAATCTAGTTTTTAAGCGGGGCTAATACTCCTTGGGCTTCCCAGGTGGCACAGTGGTAAAGAATCTGTCTGCCAACGCAGGAGATGCACAGGAGACATGGGTTCGATTCCTAGGTTGGAAAGATCCTCTGGAGTAGGAAATGGCAACCCACTCCAGTATTCTTGCCTAGAAAATTCCATGGAGGAGCTTGGTGGGCTATGGGGTCACAAACAGTCAAGCGTTGGACATGACGGAGCACACACATACACAACACTATTACCATGCAAATTCTTATACAGATTAAATTAGATGGTATATTAGTTTCTGAGTAATTCACAGGCATACAGTCTGCTGTGCTGTGTGCTCAGTGGTGTCCAACCATTGTGACCCCACGGACTGTAGCCCACCAGGTTCCTCTGTCCATGGGATTTTTCAGACAAGAATATTGGAGTGGGTTGTCATTTTCTCCTCTTGGGGATATTCCCAACCCAGAGATCAAACCCACATCTCCTGTGTCTCCTGCATTGCAGGTGGATTCTTTACCTGCTGAGCCAACAATCTGAAAGCTAGATCAAAAATCAAGATGTCACCAGGGTTGCTTCCTTCTGAGTGTTCTGAGGGACAGTCTGTTTGTTCTATGCCTGTCTTGGCTTCTGGTGACAGCCGCAATCCTTGGTGCTTTTGGCTGACAGATCATCCTTCTATTCCCTGCCTGTGTCCTCACACTGGGATCTTCCTGTGTTTCTGTGTCTCTTCTCATCTTCTTATATTAATACAAACCCTTATGCAGATACACTCTGAATTAATATATATCTACTAGTCCAGTAGCTAATGACATCTGGGACATCCAAATGTGGTCACATTCTGAGGTCCTGGAGTTGAAAGTGAAAGTTGCTCAGTCGTGTGCGATCCCATGGACTATGCAATCCATGGAATTCTCCACGCTAGAATATTGGAGGGGTAGCCGTTCCCTTTTCCAGGGGATCTTCCTGACCCAGAAAACAAACAGGGGTCTGAACTGCAGGCAGATTCTTTACCAGCTGAGCTACAGGGATGCCCCAACTGGGGTTGGGACTTCAGCATATCGCTTCAGAGATCACAATTCAACCCATCACAGATGATGTATGTAAAATTCCTCCACAACAGCAGGCACATAGTGGGTTTTCAGGATGTATGAGTTTCTTTTACTCTGCATTAGACTGAACTTCTGAAGAATAACAATTTTGTCTTATTCCTCAAAAGTCTCAGTACCTTGCATACTCATACATAGTAAATGTTTATTAATGTTTTTGGTAAATGATGAACCCCAAACTAGGTGGTGGTCTAGATGGTGCCTGATGGCAGACCTACCCCAGCCCAGCAGGTGGAGGCCAGTTATTCCCAGATGCTGTGGCAATTAGGGGTCAGTGTTTGTATAATAAATGGGTTCTGAAAACATCCTTGTCTTAATCTTCCTCTCAGCTCCCTCTGATCTCACAGCCCTCTTCTGTTGCTCTGAATTCTAATTTGCCTCTAACTTATCATTTGATTGTGCTACCTTCTTCAGTTAATCTTGGTTTACAGCATCTAAACTTCCTTTTAAATTGTCTTCTGCTTTCCTGTTGATGGACTCCCAGCACCTGACCTGGCCCTGGATCTCTTCTGTTTTAATTTGAGATGTTCTCAAAGCTCCTTAGAGGGGCAGCTAGGCTGGGACTGATGGTGTCTGCTACCCACATGTGTTCATCTGAAGGCCTGGCTTTTCAATACTCCCTGGTTTTGACTATTACAGGAGGAAAAAGTAGACTGAACATATGCAGCAGGGAAACATATTTCAGAGAAATATCACCATAAGCAAATCCTCTCAGTTTATATACTATAATACAAACTGATGTGAGTGAAAAGTTAGAATTAAAGAGTAGTCTATATTCAATTCTACACTTTCATTATTTTTAGGTAAAAATAACCATGAAAGCCAGGTAAAACTAGTAGACAATATCTTACAATGAATAAAGATTGTCTGTAATTAGCAAAACTAACAATCTTCTGGCTATATTTATCTATAATGGATAATACTTATAGATGATTATATTTTATAGGTAAAAAGCTTCTCATTATAGCTTTCATATATCACACTTACCTAAGACACTTCTTTTCTATCAGTGTAACTAATTAAATCCTTAGTTTGTGAAACTCCAAATGAAAATAACTATTGAGTTACTCATTTTCATTTAAAGGAAATGTCAACAAATACAAAATTCAGTTGGAAAAGGATACTCTATATAGGCGAAAAAAATCAACTAATTAGAATGATGGTTTTCCAACATAAGTCTGTTTACTTCTGCACCATATTGTCATGATTTGGATGAAATGATTTTTAAATTCTTGAAAAATCTCTTCCTAAGTGTGTATGGCCTCCTCTTTTCCACGCAATCAAGTATCTCATAAACTAGGTTCTTATCCTAGTCTGGTAACAAATTTTCAGGGAGAAATAGATCTTACCAAGTCACTTGGTATTTCCTGGATCTCTTTTTGCTTGCCAGTGTAGTAAGGATATTGAAATATATTATATTTTTAGGTCTCTTCCAGCTTTACAATTTTCAGATTATATGAATAGAGAAGTAGTTTTGAATTATACTATTCACCTTTTTACAGAAAGCTATTTTTAAGCTTCATGAAGCTTTGTTGTTGTTCAGTTGCTCAGTCTTGTCCGACTCTTTATGATACCATGGACTACAGCACACCAGGCTCCCCTGTCCTTCACAGTCTCCCAGAGCTAGCTCAAACTAATGTCCACTGAATCAGTGATGCCATCCAACCATCTCATCCTTGTCATCCCCTTCTCCTCCTGCCTTCAATCTTTCCCAGCATTAGGGTCTTTTCTAATTAGTTGGCTCTTGGTATCAGGTGGCCAAAGTATTGGAGCTTCAGCTTCAGCATCAGCCCTTCCAATGAACATTCAGGATTGATATCCTTTAGAACTGAATGGTTTGATCTCCTTGCAGTTCAACAGACTCTCAAGAGTCTTCTCCAACACCACAGTTCAAAAGCATCAATTCTTTGGCCCTCAGCCTCTTTTATGGTCCAACTTTCACATCCACACAGGACTACTGGAAAAACCATAGCTTTGACTAAACGGACCTTTGTTGACAAAGTAATGTCTCTGTTTTAATGACTATCTAGGTTTGTCATAGCTTTTCTTCCAAGGAGCAAGCATCTTTTATTTTATGGCTGCAGTCACTGTCTGCAGTAATTTTGGAGCCCAAGAAAATAAAGTCTGTCACTGTTTCCATTTCTTCCCCATCTGTTTGCCATGAAGTGATGGGAACAGATGCTATGATCTTAGTTTTCTGAATGTTGAGTTTTAAGCCAACTTTTTCACTCTCCTCTTTCACTTTCACCAAGAGGCTCTTTAGTTCCTCTACAATTTCTGCCGTAAGGGTGGTGTCATCTGCATTTCTCAGGTTATAGATATTTCTGCCGGCAAGCTTGATTCTAGCTTGTGCTTCATCTGGCCTGGCATTTTGCATGATGTACTCTGTGTGTAAGTTAAATAAGCATGGTGACAATATACAGCCTTGACTTTGTCCTTTCTCAATTTTGAAGTAGTTTGTTGCTCTATGTTCAGTTCTAACTGTTGCTTCTTGACCTGCATGCAGGTTTCTCAGGAGGCAGGTAAGGTGGTCTAGTATTCCCATCTCTTGAAGAATTTTCCAGTTTGTCGTGATCTACACAGTCAAAGGGTTTGGCATAGTCAATAGAGCAGAAGTAGATGTTTTTCCAGAATTCTCTTTCTTTTTCAATGATCCAACAGATGTTGGCAACTTAATCTCTGGTTCCTCTGCCTTTTCTAAATCTAGCTTGAACACCTTTTATTTGCCAAGAAATCAAGTATTTATTCAAAAATAATGGAAAATCCAATCTACAAATTGACTTCTACAAATAACAGAAAAGCATGCTGGGCATAGATCATGATAAAGTTTCTGCATCATATTTGTATAATCACACACAGATTTCTTAACTAAATGAGGTCACTAAGGTTATGCTATGATTTTCAATATTAAGTGAGCAAAGGGCAGATTCTGTGATTTCCAGGGTTGATTCTGCACAAGTAGTCATTTTGCATATACAGCAAGCTGTGTCTATTTAAGGACAAAAATCCATTCACCAAAGTCACCTTTACAAATTTTTGGAAATGTGTAAGTTTCAGCAATGCTTACAGTATACTAGATTGATTAGATTTTTTAAAGATACTTTGAAATTTTGCACATAATTTTGAACTAAGTGCAAATCTACAAAGCAATGGATGAGGCTGAGCATACCTTTTCTGTGCTGATTACATCAGGTGTCTTAGACAAAGCTGCAAAGGGGGTCATTAGCTCCTAAAGGAGCAATTAGGTAAAAGTGCTGCAATTTGCCAAATGTATAATGTATGATGCTTCTGGAAGGGTTTCACTCTATGAAAAATGGGTCAAAATAATAACAGATGTTTCTTAAAGGGACACTAACACAAGTCAATCTTTCTGTTTTTCTTTGTTCATATATATCTAAAGCCCATTTCCTATTGGTTGTTATATTGACCAATTTAGAGATTATCATTAGATTATTAATTACATATTATATCTTGCTTCAGAAACACAAATGTTTAGTTAGTGCTGATGGAAGTATAAGATTACAGAATTTTCTAATTTTGTGACCCGAATTCCCTGTATTATCTTTTCTTTAAGGCAGCCTTTCCAATACAATACAAAAAGTTCTAAGGTCTTTAACTCTTTACACATGCAAAAACACTCTTATCACCAGATGAGCATGGAGAACACTTCAAAGTTACTAGTCATTTCATCAAGCCAGAATGACAGCATTCCAGACTGGAGATTCCCTTCTAGAGGGACTTAAAAGTGTGTGAGCCACAGGGAGCTCAACAGGGTGATCTGTGACAAGCTAGAGGGATGGGAGGGAGGTTCCAGAGGGAGGGGGACATATATATGCTTGTAACTGATTTGCATTGTTCTATGGCAGAAACCAATACAACATTGTAAAGCAATTATTCTCCAATTAAAAAGAAATTTTAAAATAAATCAATAAAAGAATTAAGGAGATGACACATGGTGAGAAAATTGGTAGTTAAAACTCATAGTTCATCTTAGTATATTATCTTTGAAAAGAAGAAGAAGATCATCAGAGACTAAGAAAAAAGCAGAAGATATTCTCAAGATGCCATCACAAGCAAAAGACAAAGTGCCTGGGGTGAGGGGAGCTACTGCGCCTGGAAGGGAGGGCAGATGTGAGAGGAGCCGGCTGGGGGAGACCCGGGGCAACAGTTCAGCACCGGAGATACTCAGTCGTGCTCTTTTTCCCTCCTTTAGGAGAAAATATGAAAAGTGAAGAAAGAGGGGATAAGACACTGCTATGTATTGAGCTGAACACCTTGTAAAATACTTTAAAGAAATTTCATCATTTGGTCATTACGAGGCCCCAGAGATATGTGCATGCTCAGTTGCACAGTTGTATCTGACTCTTATCGACTTCATGGACTGTAGCCCACCAGGCTCCTCTTTTTCAGGCAAGAAAACTGAAATGGATTGCCATTTCCTTCTCAAGAGGATGTTTCCAATCGAGGGATCAAACCCTCATCTCCAGAGTCTCCTGCATTGGCGGGTGGACATGTGGTAGTCCTTATTTTACAGATGCCTTCAACAATTCATCTATTTATGTCTAGATAAGTAACTGATCCAGTTATATGTCATTCTGTTAACAAGTGACACCTACAGACTTTTAGGCCCCAAAGCCATGTTCATTGTCCATTTTGTCACACTGTCTCCCAGAGAAAAAGGCTGAGGAGTCTGTGTACAGACACTGCGATGTTGTATGATATCACTTTTGGGCGTGTGTGTGTGCTCAGTCGCTCAGTCATGTCTGACTCTTTGCGACTCCATGGACCATAGTCCACCAGGCTCCTTTGTTCATGGAATTCTCTAGGGAAGAATACTGGAGTAGGTTGACATTTCCTTCTCCAGGGGATCTTCCCCACCCAGAGATTGAACCTAGGTCTCCTATACTGCAGGCAGATTGTTTATCACGGAACCACCAGGTAATCCCTATCACTTTTATATAGAATCTAAAAAATTATACAAATGAATGCATGTGCAAAACAGAATCAGTCTCACAGATATAGAACACAAGCTAGTGGTTACCAGATGGGAGAGAGAAGTGGGGAGGGGCAGTTTCAGGGTAGGGAATTTAGAGACACAAACTATTATATAAAATAGATAAGTGATGAGGATGTAGCACAGGGAATTACAGCTATTACCTTGTAGTAATTTTTAGTGGAGTTTAAGCTGTATACATACTGAACCACTATGCCTGAAACTAATGTAATGTTGTAGACCAACTGTACTTTAATTAAATTTTTAAAATTAAAAAAAAAGAAATGGAGGATGAGATGGACATGGCTTGCTTTTGTTCCTGCATTAAGAGGACATGAAGTTGAAGGTTTAAGGAGAATAGAGACAATTTCATCTGTGATATACAAATTAGTCTGTAATGAAGCTTTCTTTAATCTAGCTCTTACTGACTAGCTGTGGCTGAATAAAATTTAGGCAATCAACTCTTACTGCCTTAAATATACTTTGTCTTTATGTCTGCTTAATTGTCTGCCAGTACCATTCCTGGCACTGTTTCTCTATCCCTCTTTCTGTCAGTAGTTAGAAATGCAACAGAACACTACATAAAGGAACTTTCTGTTGATATTTTTTATAAATCCATTTTAAAGCCATTGACTATCACCCCTGGTGGCTCAGACAGTAAAGAACCTGCCTGGAAGGTAGGAGACCCAGATTCAATTCCTGGGTTAGGAAGATCTCCTGAAGAAGGAAACGGCTACCCACTCAAGTATTCCTGCCTGGAGAATTCCATGGACAGAGGAGCCTGGACGTCTACAGTACATGGGGTTGCAAAGAGTCGGACATGCCTGAGTGACTGACACTATCATCCAATTTGTTTGTCTTAGCTCAGTTCATTTTCATTGAGTTTCTTTGAGAGAACACAGCTCATAAGGCACACAATAATTGGGCAAATCAAATCAATGGCAACAAATATTTATTGAGCATGAATATCCTATATACAATTTGAGCAGATTCACCTGGTTATGTGAAGATGATGCAGTAAACCAGAAAGCTGATTGGTAAGTAAAGCATCACTAAGAACAGTAATGACCTGAAAGGACCTTCTGTCCTGCCAGGACCTAATTAGTCACAGGAGAGGAGCACCAGGACCAGGGAGCTAGACAAGAAGGAGAGAACGGGCAAGTACTCCAGCCAGCTACGGGCAGCGTGAGATCTAGACAGATTAGAGTTCTAACAGGCAGAAAAAGGGTGTGTGCTCTTATACTGCATACAGATACGTGCATGTATGCTCGGACCTCGGGGGCAAATGCCACTAGGCAAGAAGAGGAAACAAGAACTCCAGCTCTGAAAACTAAACCAGTGATGGCTCTGACCTTCCAGAAAGTAGCCAATAGCCTGGATATGTTTGAAAAGTGAGGGTGAAAATGATACAGAAGAACTTACTTGCAAAGTAGAAATAGACATAGAGGACACATACCAGACCACCTGACCTGTCTCCTGAGAAATCTATACCCAGATCAAGAAGCACAGTTAGAACTGGACATGGAACAACAGATTGGTTCCAAATTGGGGAAGGAGTACATCAAGGCTGTATTTTGTCACCCTGCTTATTTAACTTATATGCAGAGTACATCATGCGAAATGCCAGGCTGGATGAAGCACAAGCTGGAATCAAGATTGCCAGGAGAAATATCAGTAACCTCAGATATGCAGATGATATCACACTTATGGCAGAAAGCAAAAAACTAAAGAGCCTCTTGATGAAAGTGAAAGAGGAGAGTGAAAAAGTTGGCTTAAAACTCAACATTCAGAAAACCAAGATCATGGCTTCTGGCCCCATCACTTCATGGCAAATAGATAGGGATCAAACAGAAACACACTTTATTTTCTTGGGCTCCAAAATCAATGCAGATGGTGACTGCAGCCGTGAAATTAAAAGACGCTTGTGCCTTGGAAGAAAACTTATGATCAACCTAGACAGCATATTAAAAAGCAGAGACACTACTTTGTCAACAAAGGTCCATCTAGTCAAAGCTATGGTTTTTCCAGTAGTCATGTATGGATGTGAGAGTTGGACTATAAAGAAAGCTGAGCACTAAAGAACTGATGCTTTTGAACTGTGGTGTTGGAGAAGACTCTTGAGAGTCCCTTGGACAGCAAGGAGATCCAACCAGTCCACCCTAAAGGAGATCAATCCTAAATATTAATTGGAAGGACTGATGCTGAAGCTGAAACTCCAATCCTTTGACCACCTGATGCGAAGATCTGACTCACTGGGAATGATCCTGATGCTGGCAAAGATTGAAGGTGAGAGGAGAAGGGGACAACAGAGGATAAGCTGGCTGGATGTCATCACTGACTCAATGGACATGAGTTTTAGTAGGCTCCAGGAGTTCGAGATGGACAGGGAAGTCTGGCATGCTGCAATCCATGGGGTCGCAAAGAGTTGGAGATGACTGAGCAACTGAATTGAACTGAGAGGACAAATGACCTTGGAGGAGGCCATTACAGCCCACTCCAATATTCTTGCCTGGAGAAGCCCCATGAACAGAGGAGCCTGGCGGGCTACAGTCCATGAGATTGCAAAGAGTTGGACACAACTGAGTGACTAACCACAGCACAGCACAGAGGACAAATGAATGGATAGCAAGAGGGGAAGGGGAAGGGTGGAATGAATTGGGAGATTGGTACTGACATATATACACTGCTGCTGCTGCTGCTAAGTCACTTCAGTCATGTCCAACTCTGTGCGACCCCATGGACTGCAGCCTACCAGGCTCCTCCCTCCATGGGATTTTCCAGGCAAGAGTACTGGAGTAGGGTGTCATTGCCTTCTTCAATATACACACTACTATTTATAAAATAGATAACTAATGAGTACCTACTGTATAGTACAGAAACTCTAAACAAAAAAGTGAGTGTGGCCCCACATCAAGTTCTAGTACAGCATAGGTAAGTACCCACTGGAGCGTGGAAGCAAGAAGAAGCAAGACTCCAGGGAGTGGGACTCCTGAATTCATGCCTCTACCATGAATTCAGTCTGTTGAATTCAGACTGTTGAAAGGCTGGAGACAATGCAACAGGGTTGAGTAAAAGCGAGGCCAGCTGAGCTGAGGGTAAGCAAGGATGTGCTGTGTGCTCAGTCATGTCCGACTCTGTGTGACCCCATGGACTGTAGCCCACCGGGCTCTTCTGTTCATGGAATTTTCCAGAATACTGGAGTGGGTTTCCATTTCCTCCTTCAGGGGATCTTCTGGACCCAGGGATGGAAGGTGCATCTCTTGAGTCTCCTGCATTGGTAGGCGGATTCTTTTCCACTAGCGCCACCTGGGGAGCCCTGCTAGGGCATCAAGTGGAAAAGAAAGTGAAAGTGAAGTCGCTCAGCCTACCAGGCGCCTCGGTCATGGGATTTTCCAGGCAAGAATACTGGAGTGTGTTGCCATTTCCTTCTCCAGGAGATCTTCCCGACCCAGGTAATGAACCCGGGTCTCCTGCATTGGAGGCAGATGCTTTACCGTCTGAGTCACCAGGGAAGTCCGTATTAGGTCATAAACAATCATCCAAAAGGGGCTGGTATGGCACAGGTCAAATAGCGACTATCCTCAGGTTTTGGCATCTCTTGTCCAGCACGTTTGCCGGACTGGCTCAAGGCCTCATCCGCTGAGGTTGGGCTGGAAGGGTTAGGAGAGGGCAAAGTTCCCCAGCTTCTCTCTGTTCTGGCTTGATGGGCATTGGTCCTCCGCACCTCTGGGGGATATGCTTCCCTGGGGAACAGTGGAGGGGGGCTGAGGAATGTGGAGGAGCACAGAGGCAAATACCTTCTGTCTGATTTCATGCTTCCTGTTAAGTGTGGGTCAGCAAGAACAACAGCCGGCAGGCAGATCCAACCAGGACAGGGACACCCACAGAGTTACTGGGATCTGGGAGTGTGAAAGCTTCCTTAGCTCCGGGGCCTACGCAGATGCGGGAGAGGTTAAGCCAGGTCAGTGACCATGGCACCTGGTGCTGAGATCACCTTTCAAGGTGACCCTTCAAAGCCTGGGGTCATGAAACCAAATTAGGGTGCGACACTGGTGATGCCAGCTCACCAGCCAGGCAGTGGCCCCTGAAGAACGTGCTAAGCAAGATTTTCCTGTATTCCTCATTCCAACCCTTTCTTGGGGCTTGCTGAGCACTGCTTGGTCCATCTCTGCCTGATTGTTAATTACACAAGGTTTTGGAAGTTATTTTAAAACATTTTAGCTTATCTTGGGTTGGCCAAACAGTTTGTTCAGATGGTGTTATAGGAAAACCCAAATGAAATTTTCAATCAACTCATCATGTATTTTTATCCCTACCAAAAGCTTTTTTGGTAAGCAAAAACATTAAATATTAAATGTGTTTAAATTAAATGTTTTCTGAGTGTCTACTGTGTACACATCACTCACTGTCAGTGAAAAGAAAGATCTTGACCTGCTCACCCACATACATTTTCAATCAACCACGTGTGATCGTCTATCATCTCTCTCTCTTCCCATCATATCCTTTCTTCCCACATGATATAGGCTCCTTGGGAGGTTTGAAATAACTAACCATTTTGACAAGCCTGAAGTTTAAAACAAAATTTTTAATAAAAAAAAATCAGTCTGGACAGGTGGGGGCTTATGCAAAGCAAATTCTTATCTTCAGCAATCTCTTTGCTTTCATTTGCCAAGCAGCCCTAAGAATGTCTGGATTTGGAGAGAAACCTAGGCTGGTCTGTAAGCATTTCAGGGAGTCTCTGTATTTTCTAGGAAATCTCAATGGGAGAATCCTTCCTTGGACTTGGAGAAGCTGCTAATATCACAGACGTAAGAAGGTTTTTCTCCCCAAGTTTTCTTCTTCACTCCATCACCACCACTAGCCTTCACCACACACATATACACACACGGCTGAAGAGAGAGCCGATTTTATTCAAATATAAGGCCAAAGTGGGGGCTTCCCTGGTGGCTCAGTGGTATAAAATTCGCCTGCCAATGCAGGAGACTTGGTTTTGACCCCTGGGTTGGGAAGATTGCTTTGGGGAGGAAATGGCAACCCACTCCAGTATTCTTGCCAGGAGAATTCCACGGACAGAGGAGCCTGGTGGGCTATAGTCCACAGGACTGTAAGAATCAAACATGACTTAGCAGCTAAACAATAACATGCAAAAGTGACTCATCCACTTATATCTAATCAAACAGAATCAAGGCAAGGATATAAGAAAGCAACATAAGAAATGATGCCACATGTCATGATGACCCAACCAAAATAATCTAAACCGGGGAAGTACGGAAGGCGGACAAGTACTTNTTCAAATGACCAGCCACTGTGCTCCTCATCTTCAAGGCTCTCATCTCCTTTGCAAAACGTCTTGAACCACCAGTGCACTGTATGTTCGTTAGCAGTCCTGGGGTCAAATGTGTTTTTGATGTTGTGAGTTGTCTCTGCTGCTTTACAACCCATTTTGAACTTGAATAAGAAAATCGTTTGAATTTGCTTTTTGTCTAATATCATTTCCATAGTCTCAAATACATGTAAAATACACAGCAAGTAATAAGTCATTAGAAAAAAAAATAAAGCAGGAAATGTGCATTAAAATGATATATAGTGAAAGTATTAGCCACTCAGTCATGTCTGACTTTTTATGATCTCATGGACTATGGCTCACTAGGCTTCTCTGCCCATAGAATTCTCCAGGCAACAATACTGGAGTGGGTAGCCATTCCCTTCTCCAGGGAATCTTACCAACCCGGAGATCAAATCTGGGTCTCCCACAATGCAAGTAGATTCTTTATCACCTGAGCCACCAGGGAAGCCCATGATGTATAACATAACCACATTTATTTAAGAATGTATTCCAATATCAAATGGCAAAGTTCAACAGTGAAAGACCTCAATTACTTTTGCACCAGCTTGATAATATGCACTGAATAAGCACTTGTTGACTGCTGAGAAAATGGATTTTCATACACATGTTGTCACTGACCCAGTACTTCCCACCAGAGACAAGGAAACAAGGCCAGGTGAAGGGACTCAGAGTCCAGTCAGGACAGCCGAGCGGGCACTGCCCAGCCACCAGCAGCCGCAGATGGCAAATTCTGTGCCTGAGCCTAGCTCCCTGAGTTAGTACCCCTGCCTTAATTCCTTTTGCAATGTGGTTCTTATTACTCTATGTGTATTCCGACCATTCAAGAACATAAAGACATTAATTTTTATTTTTTTAATAAATTTATTTATTTTTTAAATTTTACTTTACAATACTCTATTGGCTTTGCGGTGCATTCATGTCGATGTAAGACATTAATTTTTAAATTTTACTTATTTATTTATGGCTATACTGGGTCTTCTCTGCTACGTGAGGGCTTTCTCTAGCAGCGGCAAGCTACGGCTGATCTCTAGCCGCTTCTCGTTAGGATGGCTTCTCTAGTTACTGCGCATGGGCTCCAGAGCGCCCCGGCTTCCGTAGTTGTGACAAGTGGGCTCAGTTGCATGTGGAATCTTCCCGGACCCGTTCGAATCCATGTCCCCTGCATTGGCAGGTGGATTCCTAAGCACTGGACCAATAGGGAAGTTTAATACATTGCTGATTTTTAATTTTAAAATAAAATAATACTAATAAAGTGTTCTGTTTCCTTCTGCTCAATAAGCACGCAGGCCAGAGAAACTCCAGTCTTCAGACTGACAACTCGTTGCCATGGTAATGATAACAAGTTTGATTTAAGGAAGGTGAAAAACAATTTTCGGTTGTTCTATTTAGACAATAGTTTGTTTTGTTTTGTTTTTCCCACTTATTTGGGTACAGAAAAAAAGAAGCTCTCTTACCCTTTAAAAATTTAGTGGTTAATCACTGTAATTGTTTGATGTTTTATTTTCCCACAAAGACTTCAGACAATGTAATATTTCTCAGCAAGTGGAAGATATAGCATCACCTTTATTCTATGTGATCAGATTTATTTCCATTTTACAGATGAGTAAAGAGAAGCATCACAATACAGGTAACCTATCTTAATTCAAAATGAAAATAACTGACCCAAATGATTAGAATTGTAAGCAAAGTAGATCCGATTAGAATCCAAAGATGATATTAAAACTCTGAAAATGTGGTCCTTTTCTTCTTCACTTGGTTTGGTTTTCCAGTGACTCTATAAAATAGGGAGATTAACACAGACACCTATTGGTGAGATGAGTGACAAATGGAGAGTTGAAAGTGAAGTCGCTCAGTCGTGTCCGACTCTTTGCGACCCATGGACTGTAGCCCACCAGGCTTCTCCATCCATGGGATTCTCCAGGCAAGAACACTGGAGTGGGTTGCCATTTCCTTCTCCAGGGGATCTTCCTGACCCAGGGATCGAACCCAGGTCTCCCACATTGCAGGTAGACGCTTTAACCTCTGCACCACCAGGGAAGTGATTGAAGAGAGGGTGAACATTCATCAGTGTTTGCAGTAAATTGGATTATTTTAGACTAGATGATGTTTTGGGAAGCTATGTATAAAGCTTTTATGGTGGGTGGGTGGGTGAGGGCAGTTTCTAGAACATATTCTGTACTCCAGGATTAAGGGGTTTTCTCATATATGTATGATGTAGGACGTAGCACAAAAGAATACTAAAATTGCTTTTTAAAACTATTTATTTATTTGGCTGCATCAAGTCTTCATTGCAGCAGGCAAGAATCTTTCCTTGAGGTGTGCAGGCTCAGTGGTTGAGCCCCAGGGTTTAGTTTCCCTGTGGCAAGTGAGATCTTAGTTTCCCAACCAGGGATCGAACCAGGGCCCCTTGTGTTGCAGAGCAGATTCTCCACCACTGGATGGCCAGGGAAGTCGCCATAAAACTGCCTTTTTAAAGAGTGAATTTGAATAATACTGACTTTTATTATTACAACCTAATACTTATGATTTTTCTTTTTTCAGGTTCAGTCTGCCTTTCCTGATATGTTTTACAATTTTTAAGAGTATTGATCATACCTTCTTCTTTATTTGTAGGAAATAGTCAAGAAGTGCTTCTCACTTTATCACTTTCTCTAATAAATATGAAAGTAATCAAAATGTTTCCTTTTTCTTGAAAAAGAATGTTTATTGAAAGACTATTAGTTCTACTCTGAAAATAATACACATTCATTTTGGAGAAATGAGAAATAACACAAAATAAAATTAAAATTTGTTATTTTCCAACCTGGAAGTAGCTTACACTAATAATATTTAGTAAATTTAATTTACTTATTTCTTCTTGATTTATATAAAATATGCCCTTTAAAAATACCTAAACCATGATTGCCACCTTGCTTGTATCCGGCTTCACTCATTTGACAAAAGTTAAATGAGGTACATTTAGGTACAATTAGCACAATATAAAAGCAAGGAAGGAAAATAGAACACCTTATATTTTAAATTAGAATGACTCACAAGCATGTGCAATGTTCTTTCTAAAATGTATTTTTAAAACCACTCAGCTATTATTAAATTCTAATGCAATAATCAGAAATGCCTGAAGCCCTACTCTGAAGCACACATGAAAAAGGATGATCTTCAGGTGTTGGTATGCATTTTCCCATTCTATCCTGCTCTTCTTCCTACTTCAACTGCAGTTTGTCGTCTGTCAAGGAGGCCCAAGTACAAGGAAGGGGCACAGAGTGGCTCAACTCCTCCCATCACTTCCTTTCATCCCAAGACGCCGCTGTCTGCTTTATCTCCAGTAAGACACTGCCTCTCAGCTTCTTTCAGTCCTTCAACACATCCCCGTACAGAACTCCCATCAGAATAACGAACATCGCCAATGCAACAGCTCTCTCTCGTACAGCTACATCTTCTCTTTCACTGTATTAGTTTCCAAGACTCATTTTATTGCCTGCTTTTTTGACTTGGCTTATTTATTTGTTCTATCTTTACAGCAAAAGCTTTGATATGCTTTAATGTAATGAAATGATTGAATCACTCCTTATAAGCTATTTTTAAAAATCTTGTTTATAATAGAAGGTAACATTTTATTGCATTGCTTTATTTCTTTAAAAAATTCAGTTTTTCTTTCTGGCTTACTTCACTGTATGTGAGACAACAAAAGAGACACAGACATAGAGAACGGACTTTTGGCCTCTGAGGGAGTAGAAGAGGGTGGGATGATTTGGGAGAATGGCATTGAAGCATATATACTATTATGTAAGAAATGAGGCGCCGGTCTATGTTCGATGCAGGATGCAGGATGCTTGGGGCTGGTGTATGGGGATGATCCAGAGAGACGTTGTGGGGTGAGAGGTGGGAGGGGGATTCAGGATTGGGAGCTTGTGTACACCTGTGGTGGATTCATATCGATGTATGGCAAAGCCAATAGAGTATTGTAAAGTAAAATTTAAAAAATAAATAAATTAATTAAAAAAATTCAGTTTTCCAGCAAATCAATAATAATAATAAATGAAATAGGGACTTCCTTGGTGGCCCAGTGGTTAAGAATCCACCTTCCAACTCAGGGGATGAGGGTTCAATCCCTGGTCAGGGAACTAAGATACCACATGCTGTGGGGCAACTAAGCCTGTCAGCTGCAACTACTGAGCCAATGTGCCACCATTAAGAAAGAAGCCTCCACACCTCAGCAAAGGGTCCTCTGCAAGGCAGCTAAGACCCATTGCAGGCAAAATAAATAAATAAAAATTTAAAAAAAGGAATAGAAGTTAGTGGCTTAAAAATAAAAGAGCTGGTTTTTGTCATTGCAGCCAAAATAAATAAATAAAAAATTTAAAAAAGGAATAGAAGTTAGTGGCTTAAAAATAAAAGAGCTGGTTTTTGACGTTGTTGTTGTCATTCTTAGCACTTCTAAATTTCATATCAATTTAGCATATGAAACAGAAAGTGAGACATTTGATTTTATTATTGGCTGACCAACCATCCATGCATGCCTGGTACTACCTCAGGCTAGTGGTGGTTTCAGAGGCCCTGAAAGCCACACGTCCTGGGGATACTCCCCAGTCCCAGACAAACCAGGATGGTTGGTCATCCTGAGTCTTGTTCCATAAGATACATTATATTTATCAGCCTACTGATGTTCATGATGCTGGAGGTATTTTCTAGGGAGTGAAAAATAGTTTAAACAAATCTAATTTTTACCCATATAATAGTTCAATTCCTGCCAAGCATAACAATAGACAATTGGGATCATTCTGGGAGATGTTTTCAGCCCTCTACATATCTTGATAAGAATATGTGATCTGGAAAGTCAAAGTTGTTCAGTCGTGTCTGACTCTTTGTGACTCCATGGACTATACAGTCCATGGAATTCTCCAGGCTAGAATACTGGAGTGGGTAGCCTTTCCCTTCTCCAGGGGATCTTCCCAACCCAGGGATCCAACTCAGGTCTCTTGCACTCGAGGCAGATTCTTTACCAGCTGAGCCACCAGGGAAACCCAAGAATACTGGAGTGCGTAGCCTATCCCATCTCCAGTGGATCTTCCCCACCCAGAAATCCAACTGAGGTCTCCTTCATTGCAGGGGGATTCTTCACCAGCTGAGCTACCAGAGAAGCCCGTACTGTTTGTTAATTCCCCCAAAGTTCATATGTTGATGCAGGCATACAATAATGATTCGATAAAATTGCACCGATTCCATTTTTCACTGTCCTTTTGTTTCTGGTGACTGTTAGTTCTGCTAAATGGAACCAAAACCCCAACAATTCCAAACTTTATGTCTTTCAGACCTGACTTCTTCCCCCAAATCTTTAGCACTGTTGTCTCTACTAAAGCTTTAACATTTCCTGTAGTTCCCCAAGGCTGCTTCTCTGAACCAATGCAAGGCATCAACGAGAGGCCTGAGAAAGAGCACTCTATTTGTTGGAGCCACACCTCTGAACATCTGCCATTCTTCTGCCTATTGGTAGAAAATAATGTACCCCTGGAAAGCTCCTTCTCTCTCACTTCTTTAGCAGATTTTGCTAGCAATCTGTCCTTAAGCTCACTGACCTCAGTGCTCCATTTCTAACAGAGTGCAATATGGAGGCTGCCCCTTAATTCATCCTGAGGTTGAAGACTTTGAGTCACATACTTGTCAACATCTTGATGTGCAATCATATTTTGTTAATATGAAAATTCATCACTGTTCTCACACAGGGCACAGAAACATTTCATAACAGCAGGGGGAAAAGGGTTTTATGAATTAAGAAAAATACTGAGATTTCTTTCTCAGCTTCTACTAGTTTATAACTTGCACCCAGGAAACCCCAATACTAATGCCCATTGCTTGAGCATCTGGAAAATGCACTCTCACTGATTTTGGTAACTTCTCCCATATCCTATAATGCATGGCAGTTTTCTAACTCCAAATTTAATTTAACTCGTAGATTTGGAAGGCACTGTGACATTTTTCATCCTGATAAAAATATCAAAGACCAAGTTTTTTTTTAACTTACTAGACACAGTTTTGAATTTAAATAGAGACCATGATTTGAATGGTGACTAACGTAATTACTGTGGGACCATATTTTATTTTTAGAAAATACTTCAAGAGAAAACCAAAGACATTTTGGAATTAATTAGGTACCTCAGATTAAAGAGGTATAATTTTAATGCATCAATCTAAAAAGGATAAATGGAACATTGTTTTGAAATATTATTTTTAAAAATGTAGAACTCTCAAAAAAAAAAAAAAGAACCTCAGAGACACATTGTAAATAATTAGATTGCATAAAATCTGTCAGTTTATAAATATTATGTGAGGATTATGTTGGCTTCATATGGTTCTTTGAGGATTTGAATTTTCTCTGCAATGTTGGTGGTAGATGCATAAATAAGGATGATATATCATATCAAGTTGTAACAAGAAAGGCAATGTGGTCTCATATTTCATTTTTTGGACTTTTCTGGTCAGTTAGATACAAGTGTAAGATTTAGTTCTGCCTCTTACTAACTGGGCCACTTCGGACAAATTACCAAATCTCTTTAAGCCTTAGTTTTTCACATCTGTAAAATGGGGATGCTCTCATGAGAATTAGATGAAATAATGCACAAAAAGGATGTAACACAATGTCTGGCATCTATTAAGCACTCAGTAAATGATAGACACTGTTACTAGGTTCGTTAATCATCAGAGATACTGGAATGCACAATGAAAGCGACACTTTGTCTCTCCCAAGAATGTTCTCCCCAACTTATGATGGTGGATAGCCCAGCCAGAGTTCCAGGTACATGCCAAGTGTCTTTTTATCCAAGAAACCTTCCCTGATTCCCTCAACTATAGACGAACATTAACTCTTACATATCCTTATCAGTGGCCTGAAGTAAAATCCCCCAATACACAGAGGCATTGGTATAGTTCCTCGTGAACCACCTTGTGGGTGGGGGTTCTTCTTCATCTTAGTGTTCCTCATCCTCCGAGCTCCTAATGTCTAAGTGAGATGAATGTAGACAACTAGCAGTCCAAGTAGCATATATGTGCAAAGAAAGTAGCGTAAACAAAGCCATCAGTGTTCAGAGGAGGGAGGGGATAAGAAAATGTCTGTCTAGAGGAAGTCGTTTTTAAGTGGGACAAAAAGGCTGAAGAGAATTTCAAAGAAGAGAAATAGAGAGAAGGCAACTTGATGAAGAAACACGTGAACCACAAAGAGTAAGTCAGTTTGATCACAGAAAGTTGAGTTTGTGATGGGCAGGAGGTCATCCCCAAAGAGAGATGTAGTCTGATTGCAGAGAACCCTAAAGGAAAAGCAAAGGAGGCTGGATTTTGTTTTGGGGTCAATAAGGAGTTGTCAAAACTTGGGGACCAGGAAGTGACGGAGAAGAGATGCCAGCTGCTCACATCGTGACCTTCCAACTCTGTACTCGTTAACACCTGTATAAACTTGCTAAGTATCTTCAAATTATCTGTCCCATTTCTGTGTCTTCAAGACACAGTTATGCTGCATACTAAGTCTTGAAAGTACGTAAAGCTAGTAGTCAACCACAGCTCTTGTTTCTGCAATAGAGAGTAAATTTCTGTTTTGTTTAAGAGCAGAGGTTTGGGAGGTAAAATGTCATAGATTCAAATCTTAGCTCTGTCAGTTATGAAAGAATGACGTCAAGAAATTACTTAACCACTCTAAGGCATAGTTTCCTCACCTCTAGATTAAGTAGTTATATTAACTCACAGAAGTTAAATGCCGTGTAGGTAAAGAACTTAAGAGAGACTGCAGAAACTGCTCATATGACTCTATGTTCATCATTCCTCCATCTCACCTCTCTGGTTCTTTAAATCCCTGGTTTTCTTTGGCTTCCAGCTTTTGATACTATTTCTAGTTCCCCATCACGTTTGACAATATGATAGGGCTCCCTCCTCCAGTATCAGGGACATCGCAAGTATCCACTTCAAAGGGCTTATGCCTAACAGTATAATAAAGGGACTGTTAACAGAGATAAGGACTGGGTTAAGAAGCAAAGGATGGTGGAACACCAATGAATGAGAAATCACAATCACCTTTAAAGTAGAAGGAGGAGCATTTCCACTCCTGGGCATATATCTGGAGAAAATCATAATTCAAAAAGATACATGCACCCCAATTTCACTGCACCAGTGTTTATAATAACCAAACCATGGAAGCAACCCAAATAGCCATCAACAGAAGGATAAGAAGATATGGCATATCTTTATATGAAGAAGATATATATATATATATATATATTATATATGATATGTCTGTGTGTGTTAGTTGCTCAGTCATGTCTGATTTTTCATGAGTCCATGGACTGTAACCAATCAGTTTCCTCTGTCCATGGAAATCTCCAGGCAAGAATACTGGAGTGGGTTGCCATTCCCTTCTCCGGGGGATCTTCTCGATCTAGGGATTGAACCCCAGTCTCCTGCATTGCAGGCTGATACTTTACTGTCTGAGCCACCAGGGAAACCCAAATACATACATCCATATAATGGAATATTAACAAAGGTCCATCTAGTCAAAGCTATGGTTTTCCTAGTAGTCATGTACGGATGTGAGAGTTGGACTATAGAGAAAGCTAAGCACCAAAGAATTGGTGTTTTTGAACTGTGGTGTTGGAGACGACTCTTGAGAGTCCCTTGGACAGCAAGGAGATCCAACCAGTCCAT